>JBDJHY010173439.1:0-12275 GCA_039654485.1 Withania somnifera
TTGTACAATAATTATAAACATAAAATATTAAATAAATTAAAAAATTAGACCAGTCTTAATACCATCTCGGTACCATCCCGGTCGTTCCAACCCGTTACTATCCCGGTATGGTCCATCCCGATCCAGTCCCAATTTTGCCTACTCCATCACGATACGTATCACGTCGTGATAGAGAGTTTTGGGTCAAAAAATATTTTAAAACTTAACGAATCAACCTGACCCAACTAGGTTTTTGATAAATACAACCGACACTCATCCCCCCTTCTAAACGACTGCACTTCTCCCTTTTTTCTCTCCAAAAAAAAATAATCTAAGTCTTTCCCTCTTCCTTTCTCTTCCAGTTTCATTGTTGTCCAGGTGAAAGACTCTAAGGTATGCTCTTCTCTTTCCTCTTTTATCTCTTGTGGTTTTTCATTGTGGAGTATAAGAGCATCAAGTACTCTTGACATGGCTGCGTACTTAATTTTTCTAATGATAACTTGCTCTTGTTGTGCTATACTTGCTGTTAAAAATTAATCTTGTTTATGTATTTTGCAATTTAGGCTTGAGTTGATGGTGTGGAAGGGTTGATGGTGTGTGTACCATGTGATCTGGGGGGAATCATCTTGAATAAATTTCTTTACTGTACAAATAAGTTGTATAATTTAGTTTATTTAAGTTTTAATGTATTCGTTTTGTGCTTTTATGATACACGTAGCATAAGTTGCACGTTATTGATATTGAATTGGGTAGAGTGATGATTATTGATACGTTGCACCTTTATAATGCACATTGAAAAGGGAAGTCTGAGTACCTCGTGGTTATATGACTAATACAATTGGTGTTTTTGTGCACGATGAATTGTGTGACACGTGTATATGTTAAGTGTAGGGTGGTTGCTATCATCCCACCATTTCTTGTCATATGACGTATGTTTTAGTGCTAAACGTGAGGGGTAATTAGTGGCGATACAATCACATAATGGGAGGCTGTAACTAGGTCCATAGGATGATGTGCACACACTTACACACTTGGTTCGGAATTGTAATCATTAGGGGAATTCTGATGTACCCTTTATGTATTGATTATCAAGTGTGTGATGTTGTTGAGCTTAAGTATGGGGTGGTACCCCACCCATTTTTATTGTCTTATGCGTTCTTCCGACTATGCTAATACTTGTTTTTCTTTATAGGAACATGCCTCTTAAACCCACCAAACCAGTCCACCCTAAGAAACTCGCCATGGTTGGATTGAGTTCTTCTTGGGCAAGCTCCAAAAGAGCCCGTACCTCTTTACCGAGGAGCCACCTCTTGTGGCCCTTCCCAGGGTGAAACATCGCCGGTTTGGCATTACTGCTGTGGAAGATTCAGGAAAAAAAAAAGACAGGGCTAGTTTGGCGACGAAGATAGCTCGGATTGGATTTCATCTTTGAGGACCAGGGCGATTGTAACATCAACATGGTCCAGGAATTTTATCCAAACTAGAACCCGAGTGAGACTGACGAGGTTAAGGTGCTAGGGCATATTTTTTTGGGTTACAACGACCTTTGTAAAGAACCTTTTGAACAGAAATAATGTGGTCAATATGAACCCATTATAATAATTATGGAGAAACCCTCCATACCAGAAGATTTTCCATACACTGTGCGGTGTGAATTCACAGGCTCATGGATTTGGGATGCTTGAGGGTGCCACTTAGCCCTTCCCTTCTCTCACTTGAACAAGGAAGCCCATTGTTGGCTGAAAATTATCAACCACTGTCTGATGCTAATTAATTATTACACTACCGTGATTCACAGAATAGTATGCCTGGTCTATGCACTAATGATCAACATGGAAATTAATATAGGTTGGGTGATACGAGCTTTAATAAGAAGGCCAGGTACAGTAGGCGGTGAAGGTACAACTTTGGGGAGGCATGATATCTCGATTTCTGTGTGGACATGAGATAGATGAAGATCCAACAGATGTCATCCACCCTCCGCTAGCTAAAGTTGTGGACATCATTAAAAGTATGGTTACTGCTGAGGGTGGATGATATGATCCGCGAAACGGATTGGGACTCAAAGATGAAGAACGTCGATGGTATAATTAACAAAAGAAAAGATATGTAGAATTTAATACAAAAACTTACGTAGTTGAATTCCAAAATAGAAACAAACAAACAACCACTCGATTCACCCACAAATAGAAGATCGTTCATTTGATTTCGCAAAAAATGCTCTCTGAGAAATTAAGGATTCACCCACCTTAAACACTCGATAACAAGTACATGACAACTAACAGAATTCCAACTAGAAAATTGGAATTCTTAACTAAGCTATTACAATCTCAACTAAAAGATGAAAATTTGAAAATTAGTTTCTTCAACCAAAATGAACTACTAAACAATTCAAATGACCTTCTATATATAGAGGTCCAAGTCTTCCTTATGACGCTTAGGTCCAAAAGTGACCTAAAGTGAAAAATAGGTCCACATACTTTGGGTCCTTGTACATTAAGTCCCTAAAGTATTTCAAAGCCTTCCACAAGAGTTCTTCATTGTCTTACAAGACTTCCTTTGATCCTCCATGTCCTTTCAAGTCGCCACATGTTAAAGATTATGCCACGAGGCTCTTCAATGGCTTCCAAAGATTCCTTGTGCTTAAGTAACACTTAAAGTTGTTGAAGATCTCTAGCTTGACTCATAGTGAAGGGCCTAGATGTGGAGTGACTTCCCAATATCATATCATCCTCCTATTTTTGGAGAGGATTCTTCGTTGAATCCAAAACCTCTACATCATTATCACCTACAAAACAAGGAGATATGTCACAAACATTGAACACACTATGGATATTGTACTCACTAGGCAATTCAACTTTATAGACGTTGTCATTAATCCATTGAAGGATCTTGAATAGACCATCAATCTTTAGGCTCAAATTGCCGTTGTACACTTGTGGAAATCTTTCTTTTCTAAAATACACCCACACCTAATCATTGGGTTTAAAGATCACTTTCTTTTAAAGATCACTTTCTTTTTCTTTTGGTTTTGTTTATGAGCTACCTTGGAGGTACTCTTTTCTAAAGCTTCTTTGGCCTTGGCATGAATATTCATTATCTCATTGGCTCAGGGTTTGGCATCTAAACTCATAACAACATCACTTGATAATGGTATTAGAGTTAGCGGAATCAACGGATTAAAACTATATCACACTTCAAAAGGAGTCATGCCCATAGATGTATGAGTGGATCGGTTATAAGAAAATTCCAATAGGGATAAACGGTCTTCCCAAGAAGTTGGGGTGTTTTCCATTGCACATCTAAGCATGCTACGAAGAGTCCTATTAACCACTTCTGTTTGACTATCCTTATAGGGATGATAAGAAGTAGAAAGAAAGAGTTTGGTGCCAAGAAAACCCCAAAAGGTCTTCCAAAAATGGCTAATGAACTTGGGATCCCTATCACTAATGATAGTTTTAGGGGCCCCATGCAATCTAAGCACATGTAGAATAAACAAGGAAGCGACATGAGTTGCATCATCATGTTTGTGGCATGGAATAAAATGGTCCATTTTAGAGAATCTATCTATAACCACAAAAATGCTATCATGCCCTCTTCTAGTCCTACGGAGGCCCAACACAATATCCATAGCGATGTCCAACCATTGACCCTTAGGGATGGGAAGAGGAAGGTACATACCTTGAGAAAGGACTTTGGACTTGGATTGCTTACATACAATGCATTTTTCAATGATCTTCTCAATGTTACCTTTTATCTTGGGCCAATAAAATTGTTCCATGAGGAGGCCAAGAGTTTTTTCCACCCCAAAGTGCCCTATCATCATCCCACCACAATGTGCTTTCTTGATGAGTAGTTATCTCCATAAGCTCATGAGAACACATACTCTACCATCTTTGAAAAGAAAGCCATCAACCAATTGAAATCTATCAACTTGATGACTTTGGTAGAGTTCTTCAAGAACTCCTTGGAAATCAGGGTCCGTAAATAGGACTCCTTCAAACCACCAGATCCCCATATTTTTGAAATCATCATATGCACCATTAGAAATCTTCTTGACAAGGCATCAATGACTACATTCTCCTTTCCACTATTTTAGTGAATGATAGATGGAAAGGTCTCTATGAACTCCATCCATTTGGCATGCCTTTTGTTGAGCCAATATTTCCCCTTTAAATATTTTAAGGATCCGTGATCCGTTCTTATGACAAAACTCCTTGTGCTACAAATAGTGTTGCCAATGTGCCAATACTGTCACTAGTGCATATAACTCCTTGTCATATGTGGAGTAATTCAATGATGTTTCTTTCATTTTTTCACTAAAGTAAGTCAATGGCTTACCTTCTTGCATGAGCACTCCACCAATACCCACTCCAGATGCATCGTATTCAACCTCAAATATCTTTTCAAAATTTAGAAGTTGGAGTAAAAGAGATGAACTCAACTTATCCTTCAAGGTTTGGAAGGATTCTTCTTGTGTCTTTCCCAAAATAAAGCAAGCATCTTTTTTATAAGCCCGGTTAAAGGAGAAGCGATGATACTAAAGTCCTTCACAAATCGCCTGTAGAAATTAGCCAACCCATGAAAGCTCTGAACCTTGAAAACAATAGTGGGGGTTGGCCATGAATTGATGGCCTCGACCTTTTCTTTATCAACTTCCACTTGTTTAGAGCACACCATTAAACCAAGGAAGACAACTTATCTACCCTAAATGAGCATTTTTTGAGATTAGCATAGAGTTTTTCCTTCACCAATATATCAAAGACTTTCTATAGATAAGTATGTCGTCAAAATAAACAATGACACACTTATTGATCAACGGATTCAAGATATGATTCATGATTCTCATGAATGTTCTTGGTGCATTGGTCAAGCCAAAGGGCATGAACCTCCACTCATATTGTCCAAATTTTGTCTTGAATGCCGTCTTCCACTCATCACCCGGTTTAATCCGGATTTGGTGGTAGCCACTCCTCAAGTCGATCTTTGAGAAAACATGTGAGCCATATAGCTCATCCAACATATCATCAAGTATTGGAATAGGGTGCCGATACTTTATCGTAATTATTTTTATGGCTCTACAATCAACACACATCCTCTAAGTGCCGTATTTCTTTGGCACAAGAATCACCGATACAACATATAGACTCAAGATTTCTTCTATAAGTCCCTTCTCAAGAAGTTCCTCCACTTGCTTTTGTAATTATTTTGTTTATTCCGTATTGCTTTTATAGGTCGGTTGGTTTGTAATTTGCAATCCCTGCACAAAATCAATTCGGTGTTCAATTCCCCTCAAAGGTGGTAACCTTTTGGGAATCATATCCTGAAACAAGTCCTTGTAACCCTGAAAAAGAGAAGAAATGACACTAGGAAAAATTCTAGTGTCTTGATTAGCATTCAATGAGTAATTGGTGTTGACAAGGCACACTAAAAGCGGTCCTCATCAACTTTTTTGAGGCAATTTTTGGGCTTGACTATCATACATTTCTTTTCTTTCATCTTATCCAAGTCATTTCCTTTCCCTTCCTTGGTCTGACTCTTTCCTCCCCAACTTTGCCACTCTCCTAAGTTCTTTCATGATGCGGTAGTCTTCACTTACTTGGTAAGGAGTAAATGGCACAAAAACCTGCCCTTTTCCATTCACCAGAAAAGAATACTTGTTGGTTTGGCCTTGATGAGTGACATTCCTATCAAATTTCCAAGGTCTTCCCAATAGCACATAGCAAGCCAACATCGACACCATATCACACAATATTTCCTCATGGTTTTTGTGAATGCTAAATTTGATCATAGCTTGTCGTAGAACCTTCATCTCACCGCTATCATTAAGCCATTGTAGATTACAGGGACTTGGATATTTAGTAATGGGAAATTTCAATTGCACCACCAAAGATTGGCTCACCACATTGGTGCAACTACCACTATCAATGATTAAGGTACATACATTATCTAAGATTTTGCACCTTGCATGGAAATTTTTTTCTCTTTGATCACAATCCTCCTTAGCAAGTGCACCCATGATTTGTCTCACCATACAAGAAAGGTTAACATTAACCTTTACCTGATCTTGATATCTAGGAGTGAATTCAATCCTCTTTATGAGGAAAGAAAAGTTAATCCTCTCCTCCATTTTCTGTTCATCATCATCCATAGCTTCCCTCTCATTTTCACTATTATCTTTCTCCTCTTCTCTATCTTCCTCACAATAATCTTCATCTTTCATATGATGCCCTCCATGGAATACAACAATAGTTTTTCTTTTGGACACTCACTAGAAATATGTCCCCTTTCTTGGCATCAAAAGTATAGGATAGTAAAAGGTCTTGAAAAATTAGGCTTTGCAACAGTACCTTCTTTTGATTTATCATACACCTTTGTATGGTGGTCGGCCTTGGAAGGGGTAGCTTGACCAGTACCCTTGAACTATTTCAGATATGTTCTCTTCATCTTATCATTTTTCTCCCATGTCTTAGTAGAAGAGCCCTTGGGTTTAAAGGATTTCACTTCTTTCAAGTCCTCTTCCACTTTCAAACATCTCAAAAGGCCGCTTCTAAGGTGTTATACTGTTTAAACTCCATGGGCCTCAACGTTTCAAACCTTAAGTTCACAATGAATCAAATCAACGTGTATTGACCTTGCTCCTCAAAATTAGACTTCATCCTCAATTTTCAAATTCATCATAATAATCTTCCACACTCTTGGAACCTTGCCACAATATATAGACCCATTTGAGAAGCTCTTAATAATAGTTGGGTGGAAAGTACCTCAATTCCATCATTGTAAGAAACTCTTACCAATTAGGAATCATGAAGACATTATGAAGTTCTCTTTCTAATTTCATGGACTCCCACTATGTAGACGCATAGCCTTCAAATTATGTGAAGGAATACTTGGCTCTCAATGCATCCGACACGTTGTTGGTGAGAAAGATCCTCTCACTTTGTAGCTTCCATTCAATAAACTCTTCCAGATCACTACTTCCTTTGAACTTTCAAAGTGTTATCTTGATGATGTTCAAGCCATAATCAAAATCATTTTGATTCTCTTCCTCCTTTCCCCCACTCATCATCAATGTCAATTTCATTGTGTTCTTTATCATACAAGAGGTCGTGGTATGGGTAGAATTGATAGAAGTTTTGGGTGTTGTTTTGTAAGGGTGCCATCATGGGACCATGTAATGGAACAACGGATACACTTCTTTAGGGAATTGGACTTGGATTGTACTCATACATTGTTCGGGGTTCTTGAAGGGGAATGAATGGTTGTGGATTTGGGTGTGGAGTTCTGAAGCGGAGGTGTCTTAGAGTACCATGGTGTAGGAATGTAGGTTGTTGTTGGATGCTTTGGATTCGAGCTAAGTTTGGTTGGTTTATTTGTTGAAATTGACCCGGGGATATGGTTGTAGATTTCTCTATGATCTCCTTTCCATTTTCCTGACTCACTTCGCGAGGTGAACCCCTTTATCATTATCCTCGACCCTACTCAACCTTTCCTCCAATCCTTCCATCCTCCCATTCATCTCGGTGAGGTGCCTTACAATCTCTGTTAAGGAGTTTGTAATAGTATTAGATGTTTCTCCTTCAAGATGTGTGACATTTTACCTACAAAAACTCAACAAACTTGTTAGTAGTAAAAGGATCACCCGCTCTTGTGTATGTGTGATCTCCTTTACCTCTAAGAGTTAGTCCAAAATTGCTTGTTGAGACTCTTTCCTTTATTAATCAAAGATCTTATAACCTTTGTGGTAGAGTGGATTCTTATCGACTCACAACAGAATAAAGAAGATAGCACTTGAACCAAGAAATAAAAATGATAATATAAAGCAATAAAAGCTCACAAGAATTAGTACGAAGAAAAATGGACACAAGAACTAGTTCAACACTATCTAGAAAGAGTACTAAGTTTCAACACTATGTAGAAAGAGTACTAAGTGTAGACTAGTTGTAGAATTGAGATGATAATTGAAACTAAAGATTAGAATTTGAATTGAATTGAATTGAGATTTTACTAATGTGTTTAGGACTCAATTATAAGTTGTTTTTTTATCCTCAATGAGCGCCTTTGTGAAGGGCTAACCGCTTTTTAGGGGCGGTGACAGCCATTTTGGGCAGTGAACAATTGCTTGGAAGTTGGCCACCATTTGGGAAGAGGGTGGACCACCATCTTGTGGGGCAGTAGCGCCATCCTAGGTTTGAGCTCTGCCATTTTCACAGTGTGCTGGAGATTAGGGACTGCCTGGTTGACGTCCAACAGCAAACCACTATCTCTAAGTACGATGGGATTTAGCAAACAATGTGTGACCGCTGTCCCTGGCAGATTGCCTGAGACGTGCGCGGGTTACTTGAAAATAAAGAATTCCCTTAGTACCCGTTAGTTATTTGCTTAATCACGAAAATACCCAACTTTTAAACACTTTCCTCAACCACTGCAACACCAAAAATGGATCAAACACCAACAGCTTAAAGAACACAATCAACCTCCTTTGAAGATCTTCAAGAACACTATGAACACTAAAAAAAACTCAAATCACCCAAATCACGTCGGAATTGGTTGAAATATTTTTCTAAGTCCCTAATGACTTGTAGAACTCTATTCTGATAGCTCAAACAACAAATTTCAAAGTTGATGAAGGAATTTTGGATCAAATGTACCTTCTGCTCATCTTCTTCACTTGAATGTTCATATGAAATGAAGAATATGATGAAATTCAATTTTTCAAACCTATCCAAATCAACTAGGAATTGAACCAAACTTTAACCACGAGTAATGTTTTCCACCACTTTTCAATCATGAATTCAACTCGAATTTGCACCTACTATTTCCAACCTTGTTTCAAGCTAAGAATACTTAAGAACAATGGTGTTCAAGCTTGAAACCTACTGTTCAAGCTTGAAACCTACTTAAATCTGATCCAAACTCTCCCAAATTCGATTCCTATAATCCTTGAGATGTAGGGATTGCGAATTTACAACTTCTAACCAACTACAACTACCAAATCTCTATAAATCTGAGCTTGAAAATTCGGATCAAAAGATGAATTCAACCAAAACTAAATTTCAGTATATACCTCAAATCAACTCCGAATTTAATAAAATTTGAGATACACGATCCTTAAAACTCATCTTGAAGATTGAATCACTTTGGTTATCCAAATCAATCCCAAGTTTGAACAATTTTTGGAATTTCTCAAACTCGAAAATGTCAATAATGGTAGAGACCTCAATTCAACTCGGAATGGAATCAAATTTGTTAGACATGATCCAAATAACTAGGAGAATGATTCCTAGTAATAAAAATCAACAAATAATAAAAATTGAAATGACTGATTTTGAATTTTTTTGGAAAATTTTTGGAATTTTGAATTTTTTTTTGTAGTTTTTGATTTACAAATTAGGAATGTAATTTGACGGAATAAATTATGAGACTAGGCTCTGATATCAAATGATATGATCCACAAAATAGATTGAGACTCGAAGGTAAAGAACGTCGATGGTAGAATTAACAAAAGAAAGATATATAGAATTCAATACGAAAACTTACGTAGTTAAATTCCAAAATTGAAAGAAACAAACAACCACTTGATTCACCCACAAATAGAAGATCATTTGTTTGATTCAGAGCAAAACTCTCTCTGAGAAATTAAGTATTCACCCACCTTAAACACTCGATAACAAGTACGTGACAACTTACGAAATTCCAACTACGAAATTGAAATTCTCAACTAAGCTATTACACTCTCAACTAAAAGATGAAAATTTGAAAATTAGTTTCTTTAACCAAAATGAACTACTAAATAATTTAAATGACCTTCTATATATAGAGGTCCAAGTCTTCCTTATTACACGTAGGTCTAAAAGTGACCTAAAGTGATAAATAGGTCGTCATACTTTAGGTCCTTGTACATTAAGTCCCCAAAGTATTTCAAAGCCTTCCACAAGAGTTCTTCATTGGCTTCCAAGCCTTTCCTTGATCCTCCATGTCCTCCTCAAGTCGCCACATGTTATAGATTATGCCACGGGACTCTTCAATGACTTCCAAAGCTTCCTTGTGCTTAAGTAACACTTGAAGTTGTTGAAGATCTCTAGCTTGACTCCTAGTGAAGGGCCTAGATGTGGAGTGGCTTCCCGATATCATATGAGTGGCGGTGGCCAAAAATTGATGCAGCAGGAACATAATGCTATGTATGAAATCTATTTCAGTTTCATGTTTGGAACCGAAATGCTAAGGCTGCGAATCAGCAGGAGGCCTGCAACTGGGGAAGAGGTAAATTTAGTGCACTTACAGTACCCGTAAAATGATCATGCCTGCACGATGTGTAGGATTGGGCCAACTTTTATTGAGCTCATAGACGATGATGTCCCCACCGATGATGAATATGCACTGAGGGGATTCTGATGGAGAGGAGGAGAGTAATGCTAATTAATGTGAGGCTGCGGGAATTGTTGATCCTATGGGTGAGGAAGAAGGTCTTCACATCTACGACCTAGAGGACATAGACGGTTGACCAGGGAGTTTTAAGCCATTATCTTTATTTTATTTTGCGCACTGGGGACAGTGCTTGATTTTGAAGTCTGGAGTGGGGCTATAAATATCCTTGGTATGTGTTTAATTTTAGTTTTTGTGTTTATGTTGTACTTTTTATTTCGTTGGTTATGTACTTTTTAATTTTATGGTTATGTAATTTTTATTTCTTAATTTGTGTATTGTAATTACTTTAATTTTGTATGTTGATTTTTCAATTTTATTTTGCTTTTGAGGTTCCTTAGTTTTTCTTGTAGTTTGTTTTCTAAGTCCCCTTGATCCGGAATAGGTAGTTAGTTTTGTTTATTTTATTTTCTTTTTATCATAAAATAAAGGACTCTTCCCAACGATGGATGGATGACGACCGTCTTAAGAAAAATCCATCTTAGATAGGAATAACATAGGTGGATCCCTACAATGATTGTCCTACTTAGTGCATTAGATAGTGTCCCTATCTAAACAATTAGCTTCGAACTACAACTGAGCGCAATGAGTAGGTTATCAGGTGAGATATACACATAATATAACTTTTAGCACTAAATGTTACTGGGGCTTAATACTAAAATATCATTCAATATGTGCTTATTTGGAACTTATGTTTTGTGTAGTACTAGGTG
Organism: Withania somnifera; assembly: GCA_039654485.1. Classification (NCBI taxonomy): domain Eukaryota; kingdom Viridiplantae; phylum Streptophyta; class Magnoliopsida; order Solanales; family Solanaceae; genus Withania; species Withania somnifera. The sequence continues at coordinate 11,118 of JBDJHY010173439.1, forward strand.
AACCAATGTGCCAAGTGAGGTGAGATTCTTGCATTTTCTATGTCATGTATCTTAGTCTAGAAGTTGCCCTGCATATTATCAAGGCGAAATAAAAAGTAGTGCTTTGACTAGAAAATGATATAGGCCTTTGTTGATATGTTTTGTAAAATTGTAGGCTACTTAGATAAATATCACTAGTTAGCCCTTTGATCCTATTGCCTATTATTTGGTAGCCGTAACTTTGCCTTTATCCTGTTTATTGAATTCCTATTTTGCACCCTGCTTCCTTTAGCACCTATATAGATGCCGTGGTTGGAGTGAAAATATAAATAGAGGAAAAAGGAGAAAATAAAGGGGTACCAATGAGCATAATACGTACAAAGACTCTCTTAGATAGAGTGTTTGGAGGCAATTTGGTCTTTTTGCTTGGCCACCATTAGAATAACTATATAGTTCTATATTGCATCTATCCGGTAATCTTATGAGTGGAGCCGAAGTGTAAGGAGTGATATTGTGTTTTTTGAATCTATTATAAGAATAACGAACATAAATTACAATTAAGACATGATCGTGTACTTAATGCCTCACTTGGTTAAATTAAGAAAATAACGATAATGCATTTATGTTAAGTCACCACAACACATGTCGATTGAAGTAGTTGTCTGATTATATATAAAGGACTATCAATCCCTTGTCATATTCAATCCTAAAATCAACAATTAGAGAGATAATGATGTTTATGGAAAACTATGATTATATACGAATGTGTGCAATGCCATAGCCCTGGAACAGTTGCTTATATCAATAATACTTGATTTCTTCACCCTAAGTCTCATTTACATATCCTTAGTTAAATTAGAATAAAACAGAACTATCAATTTCTTCTATTGTTACTTCCAATTACATATATATTGAGTTGCTTATAACAATCATTTACAAACTAATTCACAATTTCAAGTCCCAGTGGGTTCGATATCTGTAATGACCCTCATGGTCATTTATGATAAATATATGAAGTCCTATATCTTAGAGTGTTTTAGCAGTTTCCCCAAGTCATTTATGACTTGTTGGGACCGACAGTTAGGATCCCTGGCGACTCGGTTGTGAAATATCTCAAAATCCCTATTTTAGAGCCTAAAGTTAAGTATTCATTGACCAAAGTCAACTTTCCTTCAAGAC
>JBDJHY010173449.1:0-10463 GCA_039654485.1 Withania somnifera
ATACAGAAGAAAACACAACAATCAGTACCTGCATTTCAATATTTCAAATCTTTATTAAAAAATTCACCCTGAGTCCACAAGGTCAAAATTAGAATTTTACTACGAAAATACATTACCGATCACTTGAGGAATCTAAATATTAAGTTGTAGAAAAAATCCAATCTATTTTGTAGTTTAAAATCAAGTTTTTCAAATATTTGAGTTTAAACTTTAAACCACCCTTTTGACCCAAAACCATTAAATTTTGAAGTGAAAATCATGTTAAAGTTGTGGAAATTGATGAAAAAGGGTTAAGAATCATTAGCCAATTAATATCTTCGACTTTCTCTCTTAGTCTTTGATAATTTGTGGTTGTTTTGAATGGAAAGAGTAGTGAGTTTGTGAAAATTATGTTTTAAAGTATAACTAGGTGGACTGCCTTTCTCCACGTTCGCTAAAGAAAGCACCATGATCGTGGTACAACTCGGTTCGGCCTTAGCGTTCACGATGGATTGGTTGCGATCGCACCCCTTAAGCTCATATGGTCTGGCCCTCTTTATATCACGATGACAGAGAGCCCATTATGATTGTGGACCACTAGGAAAAATAGATCATCATAAATTCAAAAGAAGCCTGTGAATGTGATGAAGGAAATCCCAAAGATCCGCGATCACGACTTAGCTTCACCATCACGAAGGGAAGCTGGTGACAGTACGAACAACTAAAAACAACAATTTTACCAAGTAAGAAATGATTGTGAATGGACCCTTGGGATTTGTTCGAAATCCTGTGAAAATAAACCATCTATGAAACCATACCAAATTCGACATTCCCAACTAAAAAAAAAATCTAAACATAAATCTGATGTCTTCTTGACCTGATATCTGTTAAGGATTCAGTTATAACAAATTCATGAAAAAGACCAAAATGTCTCCAAAATTCATGGGAACTAAACTAGACCTTATTCTAGCAAAAACGACCTCTTGAAATCAATGGATTCATAAAATTTTGAGTCTAAGCACTCCAACCTCAAATATTGACTCAAGAAAACTATTTCTCTTAAATTTCAACTTATCCCGTCAAGCTACTCAAAATCAAAATTGAAGGTGCTCTTAGATCAAATTCCCTATTCTGGAGCTGATGGAACTAATAGATTTTTGATCCGAGGTTTCAAACTTCTAATATTGATAAAGTCAATTATTTCACACATTATGCCTAAAACTAAGAATTCTCCAAAACCAACCCAGAATCCATTCCCATTACCGATCCAACCATAAAATCAAACTTAGTTTCACTTAAAGCAACTACAAAAAAATAAAACTAGTAAAATACACTAAAATGAAAAAAATGACCTTGAGGGTCATTACATCATCCACAATAAAATACCATTTTTATCCTCAAACATAAGAAAGAAAAAAATACCCGAAGGGTCAAAAATCTTAGGATACCGACTTTGCATATTAGACTCATTCTCCCAAGTAGCCTCCTTGATTGATCAGCGCCTCTACTAAACTTTCACTGAAAGTATCTCTTTGGTACTTAGCTTTCGGACATGATCCAGAATGGCTACGGGCTTCTCCTCAAATGTAAAATATGGATCTATGCTCACAAAGTCCTACTGGATAATGTGCAACTCATTGGGAATATAATTATGTAGTGTCAAATAAAAGACTGGATGCACCTCTGAAAAACCAGGTGGCAAGGCTAACTTGTAATCCATCTTTGTCTTCTACTTAAGAATCTCAAAAACATCGACGGATAAAGGACTAAGCTTGCCTTTTTTCCCAAATCGGATAACACCTTTCATAGGTAACTCCTTCAACCACACATATCACCCTCCATGAACTCTAAATCTCGAACTGTCCTATCAACATAACTGTTCTGCCTACTCTAATCCCTAAGCATCCTAGTCTGAATCAATCTAACTTTCTTCATTGAGTCTCGTTACAAGTATATACCCCAATATTTTTATATTCAGAAGTATCAAACCACTAGACAAGATATCTATACTTGCTACCATACAATGCTTCGAAAGGAGCCATCTGTATACCCAAATGGTAGATGTTGTTATAAGAGATCTCTACAAGCATTAGGAATTGGTCCCAACGACCTCCAAATTCAATAGCATGTGCCTGTAGCATATTCTATATAACATAAATAGTATGCTCGGACTGACTATCAGTCTAGGGATGAAAACTTGTGCTTATATCTAACTAAGTAACTATCTCACGATGCATAGTACTTCAAAAATGGCATATGAATTGAGTACCTCAATCTAATACAATAGATATAGGAACTCCATGCAATCAAAAAGTCTGACCAATATAAATCTGAGCTAACTCCCGAGCACTATACCCCACCTTAATTGGAATCAAATAAGTAGTCTTGGTCAACTGATCAACAATCACATAAATAGTGTCCAAACCACCCGAAGTGCTAGGTTGACCAGCTATGAAGTCAATGGTGATGCTCTTCCTTTTTTATTCTAGAATGGACATCCTCTGAGATACAACTCCTATCCTCTTGGGCTCAAACTTCACTTATTTAAAGTTCAACACCTAACAACAAAATATGCAATGTCCTTCTTCATGCCGTACCACCAGTAATGATGACTCAAATCATAATACATCTTCACTACCCTGGATCAATGTAATACTTTAAATTATGGGCTTCCTCCAAAATTAATCTTACCAAGTTACCGGACTTAGGGACATATATCATGTCCCTAATCTGCAAGACACCCTTAGAATCGAACACTACTGTCTTGGCCTCTCCCCGTAATTTTTTATCATGAATTATCCTCAAACTAATACCATCAAACTGAGACTCACGAATCTTGTCTATTAGAGAGGATCGGACCTCTAAGAATGATAGAACCTACAATCCTCAAAAATCTGTAACCTAACCAAACTATTGGCTATACTTTGAACGTCTCTAGCTAAAGGTTGCTCCTCAACTCGGATAGAAGCCAAACTACCCATACTTGATGACGTCCTACTAAGGGTATCAACCACTACATTGGCCTTTCCAGGATATATAATATAGTCTTGTCATAATGCATTAGAACCTCTAGCCAATGATGCTGCCTAAAGTTAATATCCTTCTGGCTGAAATTTTACCAAAGGCTGCTATGATCGGTGAACACCTCGCAATGCACACCACAAAGATAATGCCTCTACAACTTTAATACAACACCACTGCTACCAATTCTAAATTGTAAGTAAGGTATTCATCTCATGAACCTTTAACTTCCTTAAAGTATAGGGTACAATTTTTTTTTTTGCATCAGCACTCTACCAAGCCAACTCTAGAAACATCATAATACATGATGAAGCCTTACCTTTCACAGGTAAGGTCAAAATAGGAGTAGAAGTCAATACTGATTTGATCTTTTGAAATATCTCCTCGCACTCATTCGACCACTAAAAAGACACATTCATCTGATTCAAATAAGTCAATCGGGCTGCAATCAAAGAGAACCCCTACATAAACTCCTATAATACCGGGTAAAACCACAAAACATCAAATCTCAATTGGTAAAGTAGGCCTTAACCAATCTCTCACAGCTATAATCTTGATTGGATTGACCATAGTACCAAGCCAAAACTCACATCCAAGAACTTCACATATAATTTTTCATCCCACAATCTCTGAAGTACAACCCTAAAATGTCAAACATGATCCACCTTGGTCTTGGAATACTTCAAGATATCATTAATAAACAATATAACAAAGGATTCAAGATATGAATGGAACACTCCATTCGTTAACTCCATGAACACATCCGGGGTATTAGTAAGCCCAAAAGACATCAACAAGAACTCGTCGTGACCATGTTTAGTCTGAAATATGGCCTTAGGAATATCCGAGGGCCTAATCCTCAACAAGTGGTGTACAAACTTCAAATCAATCTAAAAAAAATTGTAGCACCCTGAAGCTGACTGAACAAGTCAATATGAGCCAATAAGTACCTTTTCTTTATAGTCACTTATTAACTACCGATAATTGATGCACATACGCATAGAACCATTATTTTACAAACAAGATGGTGCACTCAAGGTGGCACAGTAGGTCCAAAAAAACCCTTACTAAGTAAGTCCTGCAACTAATCCTTTAATTTCTTCAAGTTAGTGAAAGTCATATGATAAGAAGGGATAGAAATAAGCTTAGTTCCTAGATCTAAATCAATGACAAAATCAATATCTCTATCCATAGGAACACCAAAATTTTAGCCAGAAGTACATCAACAAAATCCGTAACCGCAAGGACAGACTCTAAGGAAGGAAGATTCGCTTGAACATCCCAAACAAAAGCCTAATAAGATAAACATTCCTTCTTAATTAATATCTAAGACTAAAGAAAAGATATAACACCTCCGAGGATACAAATCACTTGCACTCTTTGACTCTACCCCACAGAACACCAGGCATACATATGTAACACTCTTGGCATGATAATCCAAGTCAAATATGATAAGGGTAAAACCAATCCATACTAAGAATAGAAAACACTATGGGATCAGCACAATTGATCCACCACTAAGTAAACACCCATAGGAGTAGACATGTGAAAGGGTACAGCCGTAGCATTGGACAACATATCAAAACCAGTAGTAAAATATATACAAAATAAATATGTAAACCCTAGATTAAATAATACGAATGTAGGTTGATGGAAAACTAGGACAATTCCTGCGATCACCACATTAGATGACTCTACCATTAGCCTTTCTAAAAATGCATATAATTGAGTACGTCCATAGAACACCTAAAAATTTAAGTTAGAATATGAACCATTTTATGCACGTGCTTAAGTAGGGGTTCTATGAGTTACCACTTGATCTTACATTAAAAATCCTTAATAAAATGTGAAACTAGTGTTTTATGTAATTAAGATCATAAGAAGCTCCTAACACAAAGTTAAGTTCAAGGCTTTTCCACTGGCCTAGTTCATGCATGGGTAAATTTAAAATGACCATATATCCTAACATATGAGGAGTTAGGTTTCCTGTTACCTATAAATAGAAAGGTCCTTAAATTTAGTTTTCAACCCAATAAATGACATGTCAATTCGAGGCTGGAGTAAAATGTTATGGGAATTTTACTAAGGTATGCACTGGAGTGAAAAGTTTCCGGTGTTGTGTTAAGTTTCCATGAGTTAGGACCACGATTCATGAAGTACAACCCACAGGTCATCCTGTTTACTCATGGAATTTTATCTGAATGGTATTGTTTAGCCACTTCCTATGACGGTGACTTGTGAAGTAATTCCATCAGTTTTTGTCCAGTTTAATTTAGGGTAGTTTGGTATTTTCCCAAGACTTTTCCCCTTTTTTCTTTTTGGACTCAAAATTGGGTGATATAGATACCCAAAAACCTTTTCTATTCATTCTTTATTTAATCAAATTCAAAAGTGAGTTTCTTCTCCAACATTCTCTCAAGAGGCAAGGATAGGGTTTAGTAGAAGTTCCTATTTGTAGCAGCTTATTCATAAATTTTCCTCCATTAAAGTACTTCTTATTTGGTATGTGGGTTATGAACAAGTATCCCTTCCACCCTTTTTCCCAAAAATCCTTTTTATAAAAGGTTTTGATGTTTTAGAATCATGCTAGGGTTTTTTATTTTTATATATTAAGAATTCCCTTTTTATATGATAAAATTGATGAATTTGATATATAATTGTGAAGTTGCATGATAATTGCTAAATTTCACAGTCCTCATGAGTTAGCATGAATTTGAAGTTGTAGTAGAAGTATGAAAAAAAGATTTGAAGTATGAGTTAATTGATTTTTTCAAAGTTTACTCTTAAAACATAGGTTGAGTATTGAAGTATGATTACTTAACTTTTATATGATTTTGAGCTTGAATAGTAAATATGTCTAAATTAAGAAGTTTTTGGCTAATTAAGCCTAACTGAGAGTTTTGAAGATTATTCTATTCTTACTTATAGGTTGAGAGTAAATTGACTATGAAGTATGAAATTGAAGTTATAAAGATTGTTACCAAATTGTGGTTAAAATTGATGTTTAGTGGTAGTTGCTTCCATCGAGGGTGTTCCACTAGTCTAGAGTGTTAAAGTTATAGTTTGACTTATGGTTCCATTGGGGGTGTTCCATTATGTCAAAAGTGATGAGTGATAATGTGTCAGTATTTTTGATAGGAGTATTATCAATGAAAGGGTTGGGTAGATGCCCTTATTCCCTAAACCTGCATAGCCAAAGATAGTGTATTATTATTGGCCCATTAAGTGTGCCTTGAGCCTCTTTGTGGATCCACTAGGAAAATAGTGTTCTTTCCTTTGGAAGGTTATGGTAGCCTTTACACACAGGGTAATATGTGGACTTCATTGTTATGACATGAAGTATGTCGGTCATAGAAACTCCCAAGTGAATTAAATTGATAGTTTTAAAGTAAAGAAAGTGAAAAAAGGTTTTTAACTAAAGTTTATCTTTTCTTTGTTAAAAACTGCTAAATTTATAGGAATATACTGAGTTCATATTATACTCTTGAAAGTTGAGAGTTTGAATTATCATTTGTTTAAATTGCATATTATTTCTTAATTGAGATGAGTTTTGAAAGTTGAAACCTTTTAAGATAATATGGTTAACATTCATATATTGCCTTTTATGCTGAGAGTTAAAAGTTAAAACTTGATTTGAAGATGCAAATTTTATACTCTTGAAGATCGAAGATTTTAAAATGATAATTTTATAGTGCATATTATTGATTACCTTAGTTGACATTAGAAGTTGAACTTGTCATAACCTGTTCATGTACTGCATAGCCACGAGTTATTTATTGTTGTACCTATTTCACTTGCTCACATATTCAATGCATTTGATGTGCTAACCTATATCTTTATATATTGCATATTAACCCCCATGCAAATCCTTCTATCTTTCCAGACGCCCATGGTTGATTGAATTTAAACTCATTGAGACTAAAAGATTGGTGAGTCCTCATTACTTCAACGACAAAGAAGATAGAGTTCTTTTATTCTTTTATTTTGAATAAAGACATAATGTAAGAGATGTTCTTTATTTTATTGATTTAAGGCTCTCTAGGGATATTGTCTTAGCAATCAAACATTTAGAGTATAGTGGCTTTCTGACAAATGTTGAGTTAGAGTTGCATATAGAGTTTCTATTTATTGATTTAATTCTCTATTTTCTGATGTGAGGTTCACCATTGCTTATTTTTTTATTGATATTACTTCCGATGTGTGTGAGTGAGTAGATCTTTTCATGAGCCAACGGTCCATCCAAGGCTACTGAGGCATCTTAGTGGCTAAGAATGTCGGTCCCGCCCAAGGAGAGAGCTAGGGGCATGACAGGCCACCTCTAGACTAAGATGTAACACGACCCAAACCTCTTCTAGTCTATAGTGCACCTCTACCAGGTTATGCACCCCAAATTGACTGCCTACCTTCTCTAACCCTGACTATAGGCACAAGTGCTCTAGTTGGAGCAAGTGATGCATGAGAGGCCTCTCAAGTCTCTATCTACATATGTTTGGAATAGAACCTCTACCTATGACCTAAATCACCACATGTATTACCTGATCAAAAAGTGGGGCCTAATGTTGGAAACTTGAAGAGCCGAAATGGCCACCTCAACTCAAAAATCTTAGTTGGGACCATATGAACCATCTCTTGGGTTGAAAAAATTTTGCACTGACTCACTACTATTATAAGTTTTTAAAGAAACCTAATTGGGCCATCGTGATGGAAATGAATACCACTATAAAATAAACTCCTATCTCCATATGCATACTAGAAAACTGCCTGGATGGATGGGGCCTCTTTCCCTTGGAACCCCTAAACTTCTCCCCAACTTTTTGAATCCTCTGTCATCCTCAATTAGACTTTTAAAGGTATCCCCCTGTATCTGGGAGGATTGAAATATTGTAGAATAGAGATAAAATGCCATCTCTTTTATAATTTAGTGATCTTTTCCAACTCATTCAGTAATGTGGCCAGAACATGTCTAGATAAAGCATAGAATTGGGACTCATACTCCAGAACCGATATACCCTCCTAAGATAAGTCATCAAACTAATGGTTGAGGCTATCCCTTATACTATAAGGCAAAAACTTTTCAATAAAAGCTTTATCAAACATTTCTCAAGTCATGGGAGTAGACCTAAATAAACTATAACAAACATGGGAACTCCACCACTTTCTGGCTAGATGGAAAAGATGAAACATATTATAATCAATCTGTTAGCCTAAACTAAGGCAGCACTCTAAATAAACTCGAGGCATGTGGTAAAAAACTCACAAGGATTCTTAGTCTACCCATCTTGAAACTATGGTGGGTCGATCTTCCTGAATATCTTGCATTACGTTGTTGCTCATCTAACTGCATTCCCAACCCCTGAAATAGGCATATCCTAAACTCTTTATGCAATTGATGGTTGATTGACCTCCTCCTAAACCATTGGCAGTTTCCCTACTAAAACCTAAAATGCTTGTGGCTGAACCACCAAACCATTAACTTATTGAATAGCCTGCTTCTTGGAGGTCTCTGCCATATCCTGGGTATGCAAACCATGCGGCATACCATCCTTCACAAAACTCTCTGACACACCTAGAACCTAGAATAGTGTATCCTACAATAGTCGGGTTTCCATATACTCATAAGGAACCTGCTCATCATCTCTCTAAATCTCAGGATTAGAGGATGATTCTCTAGCCCAACCCCTGACTAGGGAAACTCCCCTAGCCCTATCCTGTAATGACCCTTAGGGTCATCTTTTCTTTCCGCTATTTCTTAGTGTTTTGGAGCATTTTTGTAACTCCCCAGGTCATTTGTGACATGCTAGGACTGATAGTTTGGTTTCTTAGCTATTTTATAGCTTAATTCCCTTTTAATTGTTGCTAATCGAGATTTCTCATCTTAGAAAACCCTAGAACGTCGTTTTGTTGGTTTTATTGAGTCCATAATATTGATTACATGAAATTTTCATCTATGGTTTGTCGAAATCACACTATGTTTTCATTCAATGACTTTTGGAATATTTGAGAAATTTTTCTCAAATTGGCGATGGAGATCGATCAATCAGTCACTTTGACTGGCAAATCAGCAGTCTATGACCCTTTATATGATTGTCTTAAACATGAAATTTCTTATAATCTCTTTCAACTTTTCTCCATAACTCTTGATTCTCAGAGCTAAATTATACACTTTTGAAGGTGTATCGTGCATTTTTTATCCGTAGAATCATGTTTTGATGGTTATATGATCGTTCCTGCAAGATAATTTCATGGTTTATCTTATTTTTAAGGATTTTAATATTACATAAACTTTATGGGGCTTATTTATTCACTATTTTTTACTGGATTAAGCCCGATTTTGTACTATATGATCTATGAGTTGTGCTTTATGTGTTGGTGCAAATATTCCTTTTTTCTGAGCTGTGTGGTTTGACAGACCCATTTTTAGTTTGGATTTTGACTTTTTACTCCTAGAACAATATGGGTATTGTTTTACCTATCTTGACATGTAGATTACATTTTTGCTAGCTTCGTGTGATTTTAAGTTTATTTGTGGCATTCGGTTGTCTCAATGCATTTCTCGAGGATTCCACTAGCATTTAGGTAGGTAGGTCTTACTCCTTTTAGACTGGGTATTTAGTGATGCATATGTTTGGAAAATTTTTAGCTAACGGCTAGGTTACTAGTTTGGAACCTTGTTACGGTTTTTACTCTGGCCTACGACCTATCTTGCTGGCCCTTTCACTTGTTATATCCTTGGGTCTATATGTCCCTTTCCGAGTGTTTCACGCTATTGATAAAACATAATTGGGGGTTGGGAGGGGATTAAACTCGAGGTTAAGCTTAGTATCTATCCCCTGGAATTAGCTAGTGTCTTTAGAGCCGATCTAAATTGTTATTTTGTTGTGTTTGACGAGCTTGCATAATAATAGGGATGTGAACAACCGGGTTGGTATTTTTGTTTGAAATACTATAAAAACATGTCATTGATAATACCATTATATAAGTTTTTTTATCTAGTATTATATACAGATCCAGAACTGCTGGGCAGTATGAAGTTATTTTCTTATCACAGTATTTGTTAGTAATGTCTATACGGTGACAGTTAAGTTTTCTACCCAGATACAGGATGGAGGCTTAGCCCGATTTTTAGAATTTATGCCTGATGACTATGCCTTAGTTTGATTTTTATGTGAGTTTTGCATGCGGGTTAGAGTCCTTTCACAGTCCTTACCAGCCCGTGTCTTTATACCTAGGGCATGATGCACAGCTTGGGGGAGGGATATATGAAAGAGTAGTGGTATATGATTTTAGTCCTCCGTAGGTTCCTTCCTCGTGAGACTTACTATCGGAGGAGGAGCATGTGGGGTTATAATTGAAAATATTTAATTTTTAGAACCACTTTACATTTCATATTTTTGTTCTTGGTTATACTCTTTGGGCTTACGAAAGGAGTATCGTTGGGTACTTGTATGCCTGGTTATACCTAC
>JBDJHY010173459.1:0-12274 GCA_039654485.1 Withania somnifera
AACCAAAAATACCTTAGTTAGCTGAATAGAATCATATCAAAGAATTTGTGTCTCATTAGGGACATGTCATTTCAACATAGAACATGAAATAATGGATCAATGGATGAAAACATAGGAGGAAAATCTAACTTGTAAGCAACACTACCAATTCAGTCAAGAATCAGAAACTCCTTAATATCACAAAATCGAAATGATCCCAAACTTGCACAAATATAAAACACAACCAGAAATGAACAATACAATTTCTAAAATACTCCATATAAATTAAAAATAGCCTCAAGGTGACAACTGAAGAAAAATCAAGAACGAATACCCAATAGGAGCCCGAAACTACGAACCAACTCATACGACATACCAACATAGTCATTACAAACTGCCTAAATTCAAAACCCATCACATAATACGAAATAAAAATCAATAAATGGTTATTCTAACTAGTCTTGTCCAATAAGGCCCACATGCCCTGATAATCACCATGACCTCAAAGCAAGTCCAACAAGACAATAAATTCAGTCACCAACTATTAAAACTCAATACAATCTAAAGAGAAATCTCAAGGCGGATACAAAACTACATAACCAAAGTATGAAACAACAACCACAACTCGTAAAGACAACTTGAACAACGTACACGATCTCTGTGTTACTAATTACCCCTGCCTTTGTCTGCACCACAAAAAAGGTACAAAAGTGCAGCATGAGTACCAAACAAGGTACCCAGTAGACATGATCGGCCAACTGGGTTAAGAATAATATGCGAGTAAAAAGTGAGGAAGTAAAACAAGTTAGTAATATAAAGAAATAATAAGAAAAGCAGTAAACTAGTAACTGATAGAAAAGTAAAATATTTAAATTAATAGTATAAGCTACAAGACTAGACATGATAGGTACAACTACAAGCTACCACATCCGAAATTCATGATGAGGTAAAGAAACATACATGTACTCTAGCCCAGTCAAATTTCACTAGCCATGATGCCATGAATGCAAGAACCATAACAAGGATCGAATAAGAGGGTACTACTAAAGCGGAAAATAAGTAAACACACAAGAACTTATCGGCTTCCCATACCACTGGCAAGTACAACCTGTACAACGTATGCTACCTGATGTCCCATACCGCTAGTAGGCATAAATAGCATAGCAAAACCCACCATGACTCCCCCATAAACCCGGTGAGCACACACCATACCTAAAGAAATACATAGGGGTGCATAAAGTAAAGTAAACAGTAACAAGCATGAGCACACACCCCCTGTTTATGACAAAATCTCAGTATCAATATCATCAACAGATGCACACCCCCTGCAAGTGTCAATGTCATCACCAATGAGGGCCCAGCCCTTTAGTATCCACATAGTTTAACATGTAACTATATAAATGAGAGTATCAGTGCAGTGCCAAGGTTTCATATCTAAATAGTGAATATAAGTAAATGTAATACTATAGCAGTAACAGTAAAGTAAACATAATCTAGATTGAAGATAACCACAGTCTAGGATCAGCCAAAGGCCACTGTCCAAGAGCTTATCTCACCACACTTGTCATACATAAGCTAAGATTGTTAATTAACTAAGATGGCTACGAAGGTCACTGGCTACCACAGGGTGGCCAAGCCTCGTAGCACAACAGTTTTCCCTCTATGCCCTTTAACATGCCCTCAAAGTCAACAGCAGATAGTAGTAGAGAAGAGGAGATCGACCTAAGCAACCCTGCCCACATTACTAGCCATACCATAAGCATAATAATAATAAACCAATCTGTACTGTACAAATAAATCGAGCCTACCTCATTACCAGTAAAAACCTTCAAGTTGTGCGCCTGGTGAGTTTGGAGCTCCAATGCGGCCGACGTCGTCCACAGCTATACAATTTACAAATCCAGGGGTCAAGATAAACAATAAGGCTTATTAAAAAGTAACTTGGGGTGGAAGATGGGCCTTGCAGCTCGGTGACCTAACTAAAAGCCCCGGCATGCATAACCCTCAGCTCAGGGGACCTTGTGGTCCAAGAATAGGCCCGGAGAGATAAATCAAATAAACTGAGCTGGGGAGAGGGGGCAGATCCTTCTTTATGACCAGGAGACTACTGGGCAGACCCTGCCAAGGTGACCACATCAAGACGACCTCCCTAATATGGCTTGGCTAAACGACCTTATTAGGAATACCTCGCTAACCAACCCAGCTTGCTATCACGATGCGGGCACAACCTTGCCAAGGGTGCCTTGTCTGGGAAACCTTTATGGCCTCACTAGGCAACCTTGATGGCCTCAGCATGATACCTCAACACACCACAACCAGCATGCAACCTAGCCACAACAACTGGCAAAGTAACCTCACAATAACGACCTCACTACAGTGGCCTCGCTGCAGTAACTGTGATAGAGAAACCTTATAGAAAGAACTGGAAAATCAGCCTCATCACAATGACCTCACTACAATGACTTCGGTGAACTGAAATAGCCTCATCACAATGACCTTGCTATAATAACTTTGGTAGAGCAACCTTACCAGAAGAACTGGCAAAGCAGCCTCGCTACAACGACCTCGCTACAGCGACCTCAGTAGAGCGACCTCACCAAATGACTTAGCAAGGCACCCCGAGGTGCTGGACCAGCCCGAGCTCCTGCAGCTACCTTTCTAGAGGTGGGGAGCCTCTGAGAGGTCTAGAACGAGCATCAAGGGGCTAATTCTAACCAAACCAAAGCATAGACATGGGAGGAGAGACACCATTGAACAATAAATTCCATCATTTGCTCATAAACCAACTAGGAGCTAAAAAGGTAAAACATCTACAAATCAATCTGGGAAATGAAGAACACATCTATAAACCAAAATCGGGAAGAAGGATTCTACATCCTTGAGCTGGTGCTAATGCATTATCTTATAACTATCAGGGAACTAACCACAATTAGCTTAGCATGTTGGAACTTTATGATTTGAGCCATAACTAGCAATAATTAATCAATAGCATATTACATGTTGGACTCATGCGCTAAACCAGAACCAACTAGGTTAAATTAGTATAGGAACAACAAGTTAAGACCCATGCATCGACACACAACCACTATAAATTAAAGATACAACAACAAAATCTCGTAAATCTAAACAAAAGAGATACAGCTATACTCAGACAGATCCCCAGCCATATATAACAGTAACTACCTCTACAAGAAGGCAAAGGAAAAGACTTACCTCTTACAAAAGGAACAAGGGTGAACCTGGGAATGGGGATTCTCCATCAGGTTGGCTGGGTTCAGAGGTTCAAACAGTAGGTTGGGCGAGAGAGAATATGGAGAAGGGGAAGTGGGAAAAAAATCTGAAAGCTTTAAAAGCATAGTAGGGAACATATACATAAATATCTATCTGTACAATTGTGTCAGGTCCAAGAAGGAAAAAGGTCCAACTTCCTATAACCCAACCCAAGTGATTTGGGCTAATATTATGTAGCATAACCAACTAAAAAATGCAAGGGTCCTAGACATGGACTTAAAGTCCATCTAGACCAACATCAATATTCTGGAGCTAACGGAAATGTCGAAAATCAATTTGAGTGCATTTACCACTATTTCATGCTCGAGTTCCACTATTTTAAAAATGAAACCTCAAAATAAGGGAACTGAGATAATAAGGGAAAGAGTCATCAAGACACCGAAAGATCGATCCCAGCAAGTCATAAACGACTTTGGGCAACTCCAAAACGGCTCTAAATACAAAACAAAAGAAGAAGGAAAGGAAATACCCAAGCGAGTCAATACATTAAAGGCTACGGATGATGTACGATTCTTGTCTAGTCAAGATATTGATTTATGATATGAAATGTTAGAGGTGATGTGTAATTTTTGCATGTTCATGATACTGATATACAATATGAAAGGCGAGGGCTGATGTGTGATTTTTTATTATCAAGGTAACAATATAGATATGCATTATGTTATAGGAATTGCATCACATTATATTGCACGTATATTGACTTTTTCACATTATTGATTTTATATTTCCTTAGCATGTCTGATATAGATTACCTTTTCTACTCATTTGATTGTTATTGATTTTTTGGTTTATTCTATTGTTGGTATGATATCATGATCCTGATATAGCCAATTTTGATGAGAATATAGGACTAGTTATAGTCCTATTTGAGGAGGTGGGTTATATTATCTTGATATTGAAATGAAAGACTCTTAATAGTGATGAAAAAATATACGCAATGGCTTTATTAATGATAAAATATCAAGGACTAGTTAGATCTAATGAGATTGGATTTAGGGTAAGGATAAGATATTTCACTTGACATGACTTAGATTGGTTTCACTTGATTGTTGACTAATTATTATGAGTTAAATGTTGGTGCCTTGTTAATACTTTCTTATTTGGGTATAGACTTTTGGTTGTAGTTAATAACTCTGATTTCATATTTTAGTGTTGGTTTTTGTTGAGCAGTTATTACTATTATCACCCCTATGCCCTATAGCTATCATTTAGTTTCATTATAAACTAATGGATTATGATTGATTTATAGCTAGATGTCTGGAGGATTCTGATTGGTGTGACATGGTAGCTGATACTGATCACCAGTTTATTTTAGAGTCATGCCAGGGATACTTGATGGGTACCCTTTTTTATTTTGTTACTCATTCCCTTGATTTTTATACTTATATAGGTGCAAATCCCGGTGTAACTTGATTATCTTCTTCCAAATCAGGTCCAAGGTTTGAGATTTTAAAATTTAAGGTAGCTGCCTTGTTAATCCAATAGATGCCCAAAGTCTTTTATTTTTGTCTTAGATCTTGTTTGGGGATTCAAGATATTTGAGACTTATTTATTTATTTTGACGTTGTATTACTCTTTATTTAGAGGCTTGTACACAATAACACTAGTGTAAAGATGGTTTTGTAGTTTGATTTTTATATTATACTTTCTTTTCTTCGCGCTGACTCATTCTTTTCCATACTTACCCTTGTAGAATTGTGTAGGATTACCTATCTACATGGGTTGAGAAAGATTCCATCATGGTTGGCATTTTGGGTTGTGAAAAGTTGATATTAAAGCCCTAGGTTCATGAGTCTCAAAGTGTAAAAACCAAAGTTTAGTAGAGTCTCGTAAATCAGTACGAAGATGTACATTACTTATTTTCCAGTGGATATAGAACTTTTAGGAATATTTCCCTTCATTCTTTATTTTTATCTTGGATTGTGTCCATTTTTGTACTAAAACATCATTTATTCTATGGTAGATCGCAAGGACTAGAGCTACAGCAAGAGATGAAGTTGTTCATGCTCCAGTGAAGGGATGAGAAAGTGCACGATTCCAAGGATAGCATGCAGTGCTGCACCAGTGTAGGGTCAAGCTAGGGCATCCTCCCTTGAGCCAAAGATTCATATTGTTGAGGAACAACGACCCCTAATTCTATTTCTATATTTTTCCTTTAGGATACCTTGCTTTAAGTATTAGATGTGTTGGAGACATTAGCATATGATATGGGTACAACTGGCACACTCCAAGGTTCCAAGAATGGAGTAGGAACTTTTACCATGGACCAATAGAAGATCCCTATTGTGTATGATCAGGTGGTACAATGATCATAGTTCACAGATATAATAGAGAATAGTTATTGGTATGGGATCCCCATGGGTTATCGGGGTAGTGTTGTGAGATGAGGAAAAGCATCGATATGAGAAGTTCATAAAAATATATATTCCCTAATTCTAAGAGTGGGAAAGACGAGGAGCCTTATAATTGGTCACTTTCAATGAGTTGTTGGAGAGTGTGAGGCTGGCGAACTCACATGAAGTTCTTTACACATCCTTATAGTTGTGTGGGCCATCCTAACTGTGGTTGAGATCTTATATGGAGGACATAATAACTGGTTCTCCCTTAGTCACTTGGATGAGTTTTCTTGGTCTTTTTATGGCAGATACACTCCCTAGATCATATGATAGGAAAGCAGATTCTTATTCGAGAGTTTGAATAAGGGTGATATGATAGTGGCAAAGCACAAGATGTGCTTTTGTGCCTTGTTTAGATATAATGGTTCACTTTTCATTGATCCATCAAAGAGGATTTGTTATTTTGTTCATGGGTTGACATATGCAGTTCATGTGGCTGTGTTCAGATTGGCCCATTAGGGGGAATCTTTTTTAGAGATAGTTGGTATAGCTAAGGAGGCTAAGATGATAGAGAAAGAGATGAGTTTGAGGATCTAAGAGGTAAGAAGCCCTATTTTTTATTAGTTTTTAGGTTATTCATCCTATAGTAGGAGTTCATTTAGAAAGAATGTATCACCTCATCAATAGAGGATTATTCAAGTAGTGATGCAGAATTTTGAGAGTGGATATAATGGTCATAGATCTTTTAGCCTGATGTAGATTCTCATGGTTTCCAGCAAAGGTGTGTAGGTTATGGTGGTTACTCAGGTTCATCACATTCATCATAGTAGCCTATGGTCCTAATGTCTTGCTATACTTATGGAGATGTATTTCATTTATAAAGGAATTCCCTGCATTGGGGTCAGGGAGGGACCCAAACTAGTTTTTAGTATCCAGCTAGACCACTAGCACCTCCAGATAGAGGTCGATCTAGAACACATATTGGTATAAATGGTCGGACTTCTAGTAATAGGTGATGATACAACTATAATTTTGATGGGAGATGGTAGAGGAGATGCTCCTTATATTAGTGGTAGGGGTTATTTATATGCATTCTCGGGTAGACTATAGCTTAAGGCCTCTAGTGCAGTGATTAGAGGTATTATTCTAGTATGATCAACCTGTATCAGCCTTATTTATTCCTAGATATATGTCTTTCTATTTTTCTTCTGCATTGGATATGATGAGTGACTACCTACCCTTGCCTTTACATGTTTCTATTCATGTGGGTAATTTCTTAGTGGTGGATGGTTGTACTGATCTTGTGTTATTATTATGTTAGGGTATGATAATTCGGTAGGCTTGATTATTCTCTAAATGGTAAATTTTGATGTTATTCTTGGTTTTTACTAGCTTTCTCCATATTATTCCATCCTAGATTGTTATGCCAAGACTATCACCTTAGATATGTCTAGTGTTCCAAAAATTGAGTGGAAGGATTCTAATGGTTCATATCCTAGTAGGATGATTTCCCTCCTTCAATCCCAGAGATTGATTGATAGAGGTTTCCTCTCCTATTTGTCCTTGATTCAAGATACTAGTGGTGGTACTCTCTCTATTGATTCTGTTCCTAGGGTCTATGAGTTTCTAGATGTCTTTCCTAATGATCCTCTACGTATTCATCTTTCTACAGACATCGACTTTAGTATTTATTTAGAGCATGGCACTAAGCCCATCTCTATTTACTTTTTATATTATGGTCGAGGAAGAATTTAAAGAATTAAAAGAATAGTTACAAGATTTGTTAAGGGATTTATTAGGCTGAGTGTGTTACCGTGGGGTTCTCCTCCTTTGTTCATGAAGAAAAAAATGGTTCTATAAGGATGAACATTGACTATAGGTAGCTTAATAAGGTTACTATAAAGAATAAGTATGCCCTTACTCAAATCGATGATTTGTTTAAGCAATTGTAGAGAGTCGTGGTATTCTCTATGATTGACTTAAGGTTTGTCTATAATCAGTTGATGATTGGGCTTCATATATCCATAAGATAGATTTTCAAACTCGTCATGGCAATTATGAGTTTTTGATGATGTTCTTTTAGGGTGAATAATGCTCGTAGTGTTCGTGGAGTTTATTAACAAGCTATCTAAGAGTAAACTCATTTGTAATAGGCTTCATTGATGACATTCTGCATTTGGAATAGATAAGTTTGATACAGATAAAAAGAATAGAAATTGGAGAGAAGGTTCCTTTCCCTAGTTGAAGTCCTCCTAGCCCAAACAAAAATGTCCATATCATTTGAAAGAAAAACATGTGTTAGTCTAAAAAGGATTGAAAGAACTGACATTATTTCATGACTTTAGGTGAGGTAAAAGAGCGATAAAAATGTAAAGAGGTCGACTAGTTTGAAGCTTGGTTGAACTAAACATAGTTATAAGATTAGAGGAGATAGTTTTTCTTTCTATTGCTTGAGGAATGGAAGTAGTCCTTTTACTTCTTTTCTTTCCTTAGAGTTGGGCTCTCACAAACCTCCCTTCTATGAAACTCACTATGATGGATTGTTGGAGGAAGATAAGCCTATGCAAGTATTACAATATGTATTCTCATGATCAAAAGAGTACTTATTGCTTTCTCCTATAAAGGATAATCAAGCAACCTTCTTTCTCTTCTAATTTATTGGTACGAGAAGAAAAATAAAAAAGTGGAATGAAATCCCAATTATACACTTTATTCATTCTACAAATGCTTGTTGA
The DNA here is from genome assembly GCA_039654485.1 of Withania somnifera. NCBI lineage: Eukaryota > Viridiplantae > Streptophyta > Magnoliopsida > Solanales > Solanaceae > Withania > Withania somnifera. The sequence goes on from JBDJHY010173459.1 coordinate 8,342, forward strand.
TTTTGAACATGGTGTACACAAGGAGTAAGGCATATCATGTGAAACATCTGAGGATTATGCTACAAAGGTTGAGGAAGGAGAATTAATATGCCAACTTTTTGAAATGTGAATTTTAGCTTAAGTCTGTGATGGGGAATGTGTTACACAAGAAAGGTATTATGGTTGATCCACCAAAGATTGGGTTTGTTTGTGGTTGGATTAGGCCTACTTCTGCTACAGATATCCATATTTTTTCTGTCGGGCTGGTTATTACTGGATATTTTTTAGGGCTTTTCTTCCAAAGTAGTGTTATTATCCCAAAAATGATGCTTTCTCGTGGTCGGATGAGTTTGAGGAGAGCTTTTAGAGGCTTAAGGCCTTATTGACTTCAGATCCTATTTTGACTGTCTATTAAGGGAAACCCTTTAACTTTGTACTAAGATACTTCCAGAGTTAGGTTAGGGAAGTTTTGATACAAAATAGGAAGGTTATAGCTTATGCTTTGAGGTAGTTAAAGCATCCTAAAAAGAATTACCCTACTCGTGATTTAGGTTTTGCATCTTTTGTGTTGTTTGAACTTTTGACAACATTATTTATACGAAGTCCATTGTAGGTATTCATTGATCATAGCAACCTTCAGTATATTTTTAGCTAGATAGAACTGAATTTAAGGCATCGGCACTAGATCAAGTTGTTGAAAGATCATGATATGACTATTAGGTACCACCTGTGTAAAGCTAATATTGTATCTGATGCTTTGAGTACAAAATCATCTAGTCTAGATAATCTTGATTTGATTCATAGAAAGGTGTGACCTTTAGCCAGAGATGTTTAGAGTTTGGATAACAATTTGATTCATTTATAGATATTAGATGATGGTGGGACCCTTGCTTTTGTTGAGAATCTTTCTTCCTTTATAGAGAAAATAAAGGAGAAACAATTTGAAATTGAGAAACTATACATTATTAGGAATAAATTGTTGAAAAGGGAATCAAAAGAGACCTTTTTGATTCATGTGGTGTTTTACGGATTTCTAGTAGGATTTTTTTCCCAAGGTAGGTAATTGATTGATTTTATTAGAGACCCATTGCCTAAGTATTCCATTAACCCCGAAGTAGCAAAGATGTGTCATGACTTGAGCTAGCACTACTGGTGTTGTGGCATGAAGAAGGATATAGCTAAGATTGTGGAAAGATGCTTGAACTGTTAGAGAGATAATTTTGAAGACTAGACGCATAGTACTCCATTCCTTCAAAGAAGTGGGAGCTAGTTACCATGGATTTTCTTGTAGGATTTCCCACCACTATGGTTGTTTATGACTCTATTTCAGTTACTGTGGATCATTTAACCTAGTATGGTCATTTCATTCTGGTCAAATCTAATTATATGGCTGGGAAGTTAGCAGACACTTACCTCATTTAGATTATTCATTTGTATGGTATCCTTTTCTCTATTATTTCAGAACAAGGGTCCTTGTTCACTTTGCACTTTTAGAGGGAATCATAGCATGGTTTTAGTACTAAGTTAGATATAAGTATAGATTTTTTATCCTCAGACCAATGTATAATCCAAATGGATGATTAGGTACTAGAGGATATGTTATGACCTTGTGTTATTGATTTTATAGGCATTTTGGATAAGCACTTACCATTGGTGGAGTTTTCATATAATAACAATTATCATTTTAGATTTAAATGGTGCCTTTTAAGACTTTATATGATAGGAGATGTCGATCTTTATTTTTGTTGGTTTGATGCTTTTGAGTTGAGAGCTTTGGACATATATTTACTTCGTGATAACATGGAGCTTAGACTTATTTAGAGCCGACTATTGACAACACAGAGTAGGTAAAAGAGTTATGTAGATAGGATGGTTCGAGCCCTAGAGTTTATGGAGGGTGACTAGGTTTTTCTTAAAGTATCACCTATGAAGGGTGTGATGACATTTGGAAAGAAGGGAAAGCTTATACCTCAGTTTATTGGCCTATTTTTAATTCTAAACCATGTTGGGAAATGGCTTATAAGTTATCCCTAGCACCTATTTTATCAATGGGCATCCTACTTTTCATATTTCTATGCTATGGAAATACATCCCCGACAATTCATATATGATTCACTATGAGTTTTTGATGTTGGATCCAGACTTGACTTATGACGAGGAGCCTATGTATATTATAGACAGGCAAGTTAAAATGTTAAGGATTAACGAAATTTCTTCAATGAAATTTTTGTGGAAGCATCATCTAGTTTTAGAGGTTACGTTAGAGATTGAGTCAGACATACATGCTAAATCGCCACAACATTTTAAGGATTCAATTGCTTTATGTTCCTTTATGGTCGAGGACAAACATGGTTTTTATTGGTGGATGATATAATAACCTTAAAGGTTGTTTTAGATTATCTCATTAAATTATTGTTATGCCCTTCCCGATAATGCCCCAAGTCATATTCTTTTAGTTTATTTTTTTGGAAACTCTACCTTATAGTTATAAGTCTTGAGAAAATCTTAGTTATTAGAAGCCTTTAAGTTGAAATAGTTGGCTTTAGTCAAAATTCATATTTTTGAGTCTCAAAATAGAATTATGTTAGTTCCATCGGCTCCAGAATGTGGAATTTGGTCTACGAGGGCCTCCATTTTTCAGTTTTAAGATTTTCATAGTAATTTTAACTCTTTTAATAAGATAAAGTTGAGTTTTAAGGTCAATGTTTGTCTTTGGTCAACATTTGATGAACTGTCACTCATATTAAATTTTTGTCAATCCTGTTGGATTTGAGAGGTTACTTTTGGTCCAGGAGAAGGTTCATAATATTTAGGACATTTCAGGTTCATAATATTTAGGACATTTCTATTATTTTTGTTAGAGTTTTTATTTTTAGTAAAATATATCAAGTCGAGGAGACCTCATATTCCCATTTTGATGATTCCATTGAGTTTGTAGATTTCAATGAGGTAGAATGTAGGATTTCTTTGTGCCCCAAGTTTCATCTCATCGTAATTGCACGAGGTCCCTTCACAATTTCGAAGATATTAGAATTCTAGTGAGCTGGTACTTAGATCCCCTGAAGAAGAGTTTTTATTCCATTTTCAATTTTTTTATTTTGAGAGCTCAATTTGGGGTATAGGCAAGGGTACTGGATAAGCTTTTTTATCATTGATTCTCTATTACTCATTAATTATTTCATGATTTTCATATAAAAGTTGATGGATTTGAAAGTGTTTATTTTGGGTTTTTCGGGAAAACAATGATTTGGCAATTTTGAGTTTTGAAGGCTAATTTCTACCTCTTTTTTTATGAAATTTCACATTTGAGATCTCAAAATGTAGGTAACATGACTTTTGACTGATTTACCCTTGACCCTCGATTTTGGCTTTTTGGGGTGATTTAGGAATCAATTTTGATAATATTAATATGGTTATTATTTTTCATAGATCCTCGAGCTTAATTCATGTATAAATATATTTTGTTAATTCAAAGGCTTGTTGAAAAGGAAAGGCAGCCTCTTGAGTTATTTCTTCAACATTTAAGGCAAGTGAAGTAAGGTTGATGAGTCACGATATATATATACAATGTGAAAGGCCATGGGTTATGTGTGATTCCTTCATGATCAAGGTAACAAGACGTGTAAGCATTTTTAACAACGCATTGCATCACATTATATTGCACATACATTGTCTCACGTACATAGATCCTATTTGAGGATTTTTTATAGTTGAGACCTATGTATTTATTTTGTCTTTGTATTACTCTTTATTTAGATTCGTGTACACGGTGACACTAATTTCTGGATGGTTTTGTAGCTAGATTTTTGTATTGTACCTTGTTTTCTTCTCACTAACTCATTATCTTTTGCATTTATCCTTATAAATTTATGTAGGCTGACTTGTCTAGATGGGCTGAGGCGGTTCCATCATGACTTTTGATTTTGGTTCTTGACAGTAGTTAAAATAATTTAT
>JBDJHY010173470.1:0-22002 GCA_039654485.1 Withania somnifera
ATTGTGTTAGGTGAGCTTGTGATCACGTAGCCTTAGGACCTAGACCCTCGTGATTTCATGATAAATCACTGCAATTGCGTAGAAGGCCTCAAACTATTGAGGTGGAACTTAAAACACTAGTCACGAGCTCATTCCCTCTTTTTACCATTTTTTAACTAGAGAGCTCACTTGGAGTATTTTCAAAGATAGTTTTTGAGGTGAATCATTTGGGTAAGTTTCTAAAATATTAAGTCTTCGATTATCCATTAATTATTTCTCGATTTTAATATCACATTTGGTGATTTCAAGGAGTAAAATTTTGGGATTTTTGAGAAAAAACTTCATATTATATTATTTTTTAGTTTTGAGGGTCGATTACTAGTTTGTTTTTAATAAAATTTCATATTTATGATCCTTGAAATTCGAGAAACATGATTTTGAAAAAAAATAGGAATTCTATTGACTCTCAATTTTGGATTTTTTAGGCAGATTTTGGACCCGATTTCAACATATCAACATGGGTATCAAAGTTCATATTTTCTTATGATTAGATAATATTTGAATAGATTTTGACTAATTGGAATCTCATCATAAGGGAAAGACATTGGCTTAAGTGGATTTTCTTTGTTTAAGGCAAGTGGAGGCCCTTGACTCTTACAAGTGTCCTAGATTTTTTATGTATTTGTTTTTATTGAAATTGGGAGTAATGGCGACTATACAGGGTATTTGTGTGGGTGTGTGATGAGTATTCACTCAAATACTACAGTCAAACATGTGGGGTTTAAAATAAAAGCGATAAAAATTGGATAATATGAGCTTGCTGATTAAGATATATATGTGGCCATGAGATGCCCAGTTATTATTATTGTGTTTGGTCATTTACTTAATTGATTTCATGCCTTTAAGTGCACATGATTGATACTGATAGGAACTTTTTTTTTTGTGTTGTTCCCATGAGTGGCCTTACTGATTTTGTAGTGATATTGCCTCTTGTTTTCATGAATTTCATATGATGTGACCATTTGTTAATGCATATTGATCATCAACGTGAAACATGATTTATGAGGCATATGATGACATGAGTTGAGTAGACCATGGGTCGATGTGTGATTCCTATTATGATCATGGTATATAATAAAGAAGAACGATATAGATGAATACAATATAAAAGGGAAACATAGATGATGTGTGGTTTTTAGTAATGTCATGATATTCAATATGACATGAATAGACTATGAGCCATTGTGAGATTCCCAATTTGGTCATGATATTGATATATAATACCACAACAATCTGTCTGATGTGTAATTTTTGGTGTTGTTAAGATATGCAGATCAGACATGCAATACATTTTATGAGATTTCATTGCACGTACATTAACTTGATAACATAATTTATTTCATATTTATGTGAGCATGTCTGCTATGGAGTAACTTTTTCACTCATCAGTATGTTATTGGTTTCTTCATTTTTGGTATGATGTTATGAACCTAAGATGGCTTATTTTGATGATCTTTTAGAACTTGATTATAGTTTTGATGTGATAGGGTAAATTATTTTGTTATGACATTAAATGGAAATCCTCCAGAAATATTGAGTATAAAATGTTGAGGATTGTCTTTTTCTGTTGAGTATGATATTAGTGTTGGTCTAGACATTTCAAAATCTATCCTACAAATTTATTTTTTGGTTGCATTAGATGTACCTTCCTACCGCTGTTGGACTTGTGTGGTAGGGAGTGACATGGGTATTTAGACTTAGGTTGTATTACTTTATTTACATTGGCCTATTTTTATCAATATCAATCTCATGAGTTCATTTCTCAGTTGCATCTTATGTACCCTTCCTACCGTGTACGTACTTGTGTGTTGGGAACTAATCTAGGTTCTATTGAATCTGCCTACAAGGTTGTAGTTCAATGAGGGAGATTCATCCCATAATTTGTAAAACAGACTCACAAAGAGTCTTCCAAAAATAAGCTAAGGATGAGATGTTACATTTGATATGAATTGGATATGGTTTTGATTGTAGTTAATTACTTTGGTTTCCTTATTTATTTTAGGTTTCTGTTTAGGTCTTAGTGGTTGTTTTCACCCCTACACCCTGTATCTATTATTCATATTTATTATAAATTTTTGGTCATGGTCTGACTACAGCTGGATGTATGGAGGATTATTGTCAGGATTATTGGAGTAGTTGGTGACTCATCAACACTTTCTCTGAGTGTCAAGCCAGGGATACCTGTTAGGTAACCATTTTTAATTTATACTCACTCTTCTTATTTTGACACTTGTGTAGGTATAGAGTCTGGAGTAACTTCATCACCTTCGAGATCAGGTTCGAGAATTGAGTTAGGTAGAGTTGAGGTAGTAGTTTTTCGTAGAGAATATGCCTAAACTCTTCATATTTTGTCTTAGATCCTACCTGAGGAAGCTGGATATTTTATACTTATGTATTTAATTCGGCTTTGTGTTATCATATTTAGAGACTTTAATATAGTGCAGCGATTTTTGAGTGGTATAGTAGTTGGGTTTTAATATTGTACCTTCTTTTCTTCTTTCTCATTCATTATTTCTGCACTTACCCTTATGGAATAGTTTAGGATTACTTGTCATGGTGGGTTAAGTCAGGTGCCACCATGACTTAGGATTTTGGTTTGTGACTCTTCTACACACTTTTCTCAACTGGAAAGTACTGGTATTAGTCCATACTAATAATTACTAGTTTGTGTAATATTTGTTTTATTTCATGATTCTTTGTGCTTTTCTTATGTTAACTAAATCAATTAATTCATCATGGTAGAGTAGAAAAATGGTGCACATACCATATTTGAGACCCTTGCCTCGAGAATTAAATTAATATTTTCTGTTCGAGGATATGACTCTAGCTGATAAACTTGACCCCTCTGGAGGACCGTTGTAGCTTTCTTCGCTTACCGCATTCATATTTTTCCAGGGATTATAATTCATTAATGTCCTTTCTGCATTTCACACTTTTCAGGACCTCAATATAAGCCCTTAGTCTCAAAAACTTTAGTGGTTGTGAACCATGCTCCGGAGGTGATAGACCCTTCCCCAAGTTAGTCCATTCAGGAATGGGGGTCGCTTTCTAAATGTGAAAGATCCACCAAGTGTGAAATTCGGATCAAATAAGAGGCAAACTATTAATTGGTCTGCAAGTATCTCCTCTTTATAAAGGATAGTAGACCATTAAATAGATTGGAATCAAGGATTTTTTGGGAACTCGGATCAAATAAGAGGCAAACTATTAATTGGTCTTCAAGTATCTCCTCTTTATAAAGGATAGGAGACCATTAAATAGATTGAGTCTAGCTAGTTCACTACCAACTTTAGAAGAAGCTCTAGATCTAATGTGAGAGTGTATAAAGAGTGGTGTGAGGAACTTTTATTACTAACTCATTTACTTGTTTTACAAGTAAAATGTCACACTAAGGTGGAGAAATATCCACAAACCTATTGTACACCCTTGCGGAGATCACAGGGCAGCTAGCATACATGAAAGGGAAGTTGGGAGGCATGGTGGAGCGGTTGGTAATGGTAGAATGTAGAAGAAAGGATGATTATTGGAATTATTAAATTAACCTTGATGAGTTTTGAGAGAAAAAAAAGTATGTGCTAAGGGATGGAGGACAACCTCAAATCTTGGTCAGGACCAAGGCAAGGAAAGATAAGAATATGGGAATAGAGGTGGTTAATGTTGGGATAATTGAGGTGATAGGACTTGGGGGAATAGAGGAGATAGGCTGGGGAAGAGGATTGAGAAATACTGTGAATTGAGTAATATGAAGATGATGCTTTCAAAGTTTAAGGGGAGTGGTGACCAGGAGGAGTTCCTAGAGTGGAAGCTACAAAGTGAAAGGATATTCCTCACCAAAAGGTTAGAAGGAAAAATATTCTCTCACACAATTTGAGGGCTATGCATCCACTTGGTAGAGTCCAAAATAAGAGAATGAAATAATCATAATGTGTTTGACTTACCCAATTGTCAAGAGCTAATGACTTTGTTGGAGGCCTAAAATTTTCCATTAAACTACTATCAAGATATTCTAAAAAGGTGTATATTCTACATCAAGGTATTAAAGTATGGAGAATTACTATAATGAGTTCGATAATTTGAGGACAAAGTCTAATCTTGAGGAGCAAACACAATGCACAATAATTTGGTTTGTGGATAATTTAAGGCATAAGATCTTTAGGCCTTTGAAATTTAAAGACTATGAGAGTCTTGAAGTGGCCTTTTATGATTTCTCAAAGATTGAAGAAAATTTGAAATATGATAGGTCATACAAGTCAAATTTCTTTAACTTCCTTATGAAGTAAAAGAAATAGCAAAGGTGACAAACAAAAAAAGTTGATTCCTTTTACACCTCTAATGAGTAGTGGTCAAGCTACTCAAAATAGAGCCAACTACAAAAAAAAGTGAGTGACAAACCAATGGAAGGTAATGCTTCAAACCCTAGCATTCCTTGATCCTCTACTATCCAATGAGTTAGGTGTCAAGGTAGGGGACATGTTTTTTGTGAGTTTCCTAATAGGAGAGCTATGGTGGTTTTTTAGGATGGTTACCAAATCAATAAAGGAAATAAGTGTGATAAGAAAAGTGATAAAGAGGGAGAACAAAGTAAGGATGATGAAGTGACCTAAAGGTATGAAGAAGAGAAGCTTGATGACAGGTGAATTTATCTTGTATAATAAAGAGATGTGGATTCATTCACGATGATGATGACGACTTGAAGGTGAATATTAAATTTTCTTGTGTTTAAGAGGAATTATGTACGCCCATCCCAAATAAAACTTAATCAAAGGGAAATTTTGTTTCATGCTAGATACAATATCATGAAGATCGTGCTCTAATCATTGATAATGGGAGTTGCACCAATGTTTTGAGTGAAACGTTGGTAGAGTGGATATGACTCACTAAAAATAAGAACTCCTATATTTATAATCTCCAATGTATCAATAAAAATATAAAGACAAAGGTCCTCAAACAAGCAATGGTAAAATTTAGCATTAACAAGTACCGTGATGACATTCTTTGTGATATTGTTCCTATGTTGGCTTATCATGTTTTTCTAGGGTAATCATAGAAGTTTGATGGGTATGTTTATCATCAAGGTAAGTCTAATAAATACTTTTTTATGTTGAATGGTTGAAAGAATGGGCGTCCACCCTTGATTCCTTATAAAGTAAGTGAGGACTATTGAATAATGAAGGAGCTTTAGGAAAGAGAGAGAGGATAGAAGGGGGAATATGGTTCTAAGGGTTCCACTAGTGTGAAAGAGAAGGCAATAGTTCAGATAAGTTAAAGGGGAAAAGATTCATGATAAAAAAACCAAAAAATTCTCTCAAAGTTGTTGATAAAGACTACTTCCTACTATGCCTTCTCAAGACCAACTACTTGTTGCATACTAACCAAGACACTAGCACTTTATCTAGTGTCATTTTTTTTTGTAGGAGTATGGAGATCTATTTCATGAGGAGATGCTTAAAGGGTTACCACCTTTGAGGGGAATTTATCATAAAATTTATTTTAAGTCGGGGTTCTAAAATTCCCAACTGACCATCTTATAGGAGCAATTTAAAAAGAACTAAGGAGTTTCCAAAATCAAGTTGAGAAGGACTAATAAAAGAAATCCTAAGCCCATTTATCGCACTATTTATTCATATTCGATAAAAAATGGAACTTAGAGGATGTGTATTGATTGTAGAGCCATTAAAAAAATCACGGTAAAGTATAAGCATATTATACCAAGGCTTGATCACATATAGGATGAGCTATATGACTTAAGTTTGTTCTTCAAAATTAATCTTCAAATTGGAAATCGCCAAATTAGAATGAAGATAGGTGATGAGTAGAAAAAGACATTCAAAATAACATTTGGGTTGTATAAATGGTTAGTCATGCCTGTAGGGTTGACCAATACTTCAAGTACATACATGAGATTGATGGACAAAATTTTAAAGCGCTTAATCAACAAGTGTGTTTTCATTTATTTTAATGTAATACTTATCTATAAAAAGTCAATGGAAGAGCATATACACCATTTGAGTAATGTTTTTGATATATTGTTGAGAGAGAAGATATATGCTAATCTCAAACATTGCTCTTTTGGTGCTGAGAAGGTTGCGTTCTTAGGATTTGTAGGAGGTTGAGGAGGAAAAGGTTGAGGCTATCCAATATTGTCCCACTCTAACTAATTCTTTTGAAATTTAAAGTTTCCATGGGATGTCTAGGTTCTATTGGTGTCTTATAAATAATTTTAGCACCATTGCATCTCATATAACTTGTTTAATCAAGAAGGATATCCCCTTTTTTGGGTAGAAGAATAAGAAAAGGCTTTTCCAAGCCTTGACGTCCATGTTAAGTTCCTCACCATTACTTCAACAACCCAATTGTGAAAACACATTTAAAGTGGAATGTAATTCTGGAAGGATTGGTATTTCTGGAGTATTGATGCAACAAGGTAAACCCTTGGCTTCTTTTAGTGAAAAATTATAAAGGGCTTTTTTGAACTATTCGACATATAAAAAGCTATTGCATGCCATTGTGAGAGTGTTAACCTATTGTTAACATTATATATGGCATAAAGAGGTTGTGATAAGGGTGGATCATGTGTACTTAAATAACTTTTAGGAAAAATCAAAGTTGAATAAAAGGAATGCACAGTGTGTGGAGTCCATTAAGACATTTCTTTATGTAATTAACTATAGGTGTGGTAAGAAGAATGTCATAGTGGATGCTTTTCCTAAATTATTATTGTTGGTTAATACCTTATTAAAGAATGATAGGTGTTAGGAACTTAAAGGATTTTATGAAAAGGACTATGACTTCAAGGAAATTTAGGAGGAATTCAACCAAAGGAAAAGAGTTGATTGATTCCAATTGGTTGATGGTTTGTTGCTCAAGGATGGAAGAGTTTGTGTACCCAAGAGTTCATGGAGAGAGATACTTGTCAATGAAGCTCATTATGGTGGCATAATCGGGCACTTTGGTATGACCAACACACTTTATCTCCTCATGGACCAATTTTATTGGCCCAAAATGAAGCACAATGTAGAGAAGCTTTATCACCAATTCTTTGTGTACAAGCTATCGAAGTCCAATGTTCGACCTCAAAGTATATACTCTTATTCCTACTCCTAGTGGTCCCTGAGTGGATATTTCTATGGATTTTGTGTTAAAGATCCCTAGAACAAGAAAGCATCATGATAGCATATTTATGGTTGTGGATATGTTTTCTAAATTGGATCATTCCATCCCATTGCATAAGAATGATGATACATTCCATATAGCTTCTTTGTTTGTAAATAATGTTATTAGATTACCTAGGCTCTAAACCTAATGTTAGCAATAGGGGTTCCAAATTTCTTGGCCATTTATGGAAACCTCTTTGGGGATTTTTCGGTAACAACTCATATTTTCTACCTCTTTTCGTACCCAAATGGATGGAAAAACTAAAGTAGTAAATAGGACCCTTTGTAGCATCACCCATTGCATGGTAAGAAGAAACCTTGCATTTTGAGAGGACTATTTTCCTTTAAATGATTTTGTTTTGGATTGATACCTACAAACACCAGTTGGAATGACCCTATTTGAAGTTTGTATGTTTTTAATCTATTGATTTCTTTAACCTTAACCCCTTTGTGTAATTGTGTTGTTGTGAGTTAAGATACAAAGCAAAGGGAAAATGAGATGATGAAGATTCATTCCCAAAACAAGGGAAGGGATGGAAAAAGTACCTCTAAGGTAGCTCTTCATAAAAACCAAGGAAGAAGGAAGGTGACCTTTCAACTCGATGACTGGTTTTGGGTTCACTTTGGGAAGGAAAGACAACTCTAGTTAAGGAAGTTGAGTTCAAGGGGTTATGGCCCTTTCATAGTATTTGATAAGATCAATGGAAATGCCTATAATATCAACTTTCCATATGAATATAATGTTTTTAATGTGAGTGGTCTCTTAAATTGTGTTTCAGGTAATGTTTTGGACTTGCCGATAAATCTTTTCCAAGAAGGGGAGGATGATATGATATCAGAAAGTACTCAACCTTTAATACCTATCACAAAAATACAAGCAAGTTAACTTCAAGAGCTTGAAGCTATGTTCATAAAGAAGGATGCTTTGGAAACTTTACAAGGACTTTCATAGGGGTTTTACAATATGGAAGGTTATGTATGAGGTTGAACCGAGTGATATAACATTCATTATAAAAGGAGGAGAGGATGAATTGGAGGCATAGGAGGACATCTCATCCAAGGTAGGTAGGATCATCTATGTGGGTTCGTCTATATCAAATTCTACTAGATTAATCTCAGGAGTAGATGACCTAAAGGATGACTCATCCCCTAGAGGAAGGCTCATCCACTCTTGGACGTCCACCACAAAGTGCACTTTTTGGGGTTGATATTTTGTTTTTTTTTTTTAAAGCCTTTGGATAAGTGTGTAATTAATACTCTTTTAGGGTTTTAATTTACCTAGTTTTTAATGATTTGATATCATTGAAGATTCTTAGTAGATAAGTAGTATTCTTTATCATAATAGATAATCCTTTAGTTGTGTAAATTGAGTGGGTGCATCTTTAATTACATAGTTTGAGTGATTAGGCTGGATGAACACTCAATTGCTCTTGTTAACTTCCTTACTTGATTAATCAATAATGTCTCTAATTTGTGGATTTCAAGTGGTTTTCATTTTTGGTTAGATAAGTTAGGGTATGATTCATCATTTGATTCAAATTTTGTAAATGTTGTTATTTTTTTGTTTCTCCCTTCATTTTGATCTTAGATCCCCAGTCTAGGATCTTATCAGTAAGAGTGATGGTGATTGTGATTATGATGGTATAGTTGATTGATGATAGTAGATAGTGGTATTGATGGTAGTGGAAAAATATGTGGTGGTTGATGATTTGTTGTTGATAGTTATTGGTTGTGCTTGTTGTGATAGTAGAAGTAGTTGGTAGTAGAGTTTGACAGAGGTGGTGGCAATGGTAGTGTAAATAGCGGTGACAATGATGATGGTGGCGGAGGTAGAAACAATGGTAATAATAGCGATGGTGAATGAAGAATATGTGGAATTAACCATGTTTTGTTGATATATAGCAGTAATGCTAGTTGTGATGGTGGAGTTGGTTGGTAAATCGAATTGGTCGTACTTGTGGTAGTGATTGTTATCTATGGTGGTGGAAGAGGTAATGGTGACAATGAATATAATCATAATAATAAAGGCGGTATGTATGAAGGGATTGATAGTAGTAGTTAACAGCAATGGTAGGTGCAATGGTAGTTTTTATGGAAGATATAGTTAGTGGTGGTGAAGGTGGTGGTGGTTGACGATGGTAAGTGGCACACAACAATGGTAATAGTTCTGATGGAAGAGGTAGTTATTGGTAGTGGTTAGTAATGATGGATAAAGTAATGGTAGTATTCACACCATGATATCTCTTACTGAGATTAAGACGTTGCGGATGTTACTGACTAAGACATATTTAGATAAATTAAGTGTCTAAATCGTGAAAAACAAATGCACTTAATGGCCTAAGGTATTAACCATTTAGATTTCGACCTTCATTAAGTGCAAAGAAATGAGGCCTAAATGGAATCCGACTCCTCTTTGTTTCTTATATCTCCATTTCCCGCAAGTTCCTACTTAGATGAAACATGATTGTCATAATTTGAAATTGATGATTAAGATTTCATTAATTAAAATGAGATCTTAATCATGGTTAGGCTTAATAAATATTCTATGTATTTGTTTCCATAAATTTGACAATCCCATCTTCCAATTTAAAAATTAAGTCGTGGAAAAGAGGCAATATCACTTAATACATAATGAAGACATCTCATAGGCACAAGCAACAAAGAGGGATCACAAAAACTCTATTAAGGCCACTTATGGAATAAAATCAAATAAACAGGTAGCCAAGTCCAATACAAATATTTTGGTCATCTCAAGGATACACAAATATTTCAACTCAATGGGGAATTCAATAAATCAATAACTCACTGTTTTAAACCCCGTATGCTTGACTCTACTCATTACTTCACCCACACGGATACCTCCAAGTAGTAACATCATAGAAATACCTAATACACTTTGTAAAAGAGTCAGGAACTTCCATTTTCCTTAAAAGCAAAGAAAACAATAAAGTGTGGGCCTTCCCTTTGCGTCGAGCTTCTGAATCCATGAAATCTAGTCAAATATGAATAAAGTATGAGAAATATGAACAATGATACTCATATTGTTTATGAAAATCAGGTCCAAAATTGCTCCAAAAAACCATAACTAAGGCATAAGGGTAAATTTGGAATTTTGTTCAAAAATCATGTACCCATACTTTGGGGATCTCAAATATTAAATTCTACCAAAATAGGGTAAAATTGGCCTTCAAAACTAAAAGTTACCAAATCATGGTTTTCTCCCAAAATCTCCAAATTTACACTTCAAAATCCAATATTTTTATGTTAAAATCATGAAATAACATTGGGTAATAATGAATCAATCATTGAAAATCTTGCCCCAAGTGTTTACTTTGAAAACCTTTTTTGAAATAGCTCGTATTGAGTTCGTAAGGTTTAGAAATGGATAATGAGGAATAAAATATGTTTTTGGTATTTTATGCACTGCCAGGAATTTAACTCATGTGAATGCAGTCTACCCGTGCATTTGTAAAGAGTAAATAGACGCAAAACCAAAACTTTCTATGCATATGCAGCCAACCCAGTGCATTCGTGAAGAGGAAAACACTTGCACCAAATGTCAAAAAAAAAAAAATACTCAAAGTCAAAAACTCTAAATCGACCCTCGAAGTTCATTTAAAATCCCATGAACACAAACCATACATGCTACCCATTAATTTGACATTTCGGAATCAACTAAATTATCCAAAGATATTTAAGGTCTCTTTGACCCAATAGGTGTTAACACCAATAAAGATGGAAACTTTACTTAAAAATACTAACATTCCCTGGGACTTTTGAAAGATTGTCCAAACACTCTCCTAGGTTCAAAATGACCTCCTGAATCTAACGAAATTAATGGAATCCAAATATGAATGTCTAAATTAAATATTAACTAAAGTCAAACTACAACCATAAACCTCAACCTATCTCGTTAAATTGGCTAAATTTACCATGGAAAACCTAAAATTGAATGTGAAGGTCCTTCTAGACCAAATTCCTCTACATTCTAGATCTCATGGAACTAACGGAGTTCTATATCGAGACTCAAAACTCCAAATATTAACTAAAGTCAACTATTTCAACTTAAAGGCTTTTAAAACTGAAAATTTCCTAAAACTAATAAAGTTTCACATTGGTTTCAAAACAAACTACTTAAACTAATCAAAAATGAACGCGAGTAACTATCAAGAAGGGAAAAATGGTAACTTTCTAAGAAATGCTAAAAATAACCTTCAGGGTCATTTGAATTTACCAAAAATCTATCCAAATTCACCATATACTACCACTAACCACCTTTGCCATCACAACCACCACTATCACTGTCAGACACACCATTGCTGCCAATAACCACCAACCACCCCCATCACCAAAAACCACATCTATTATTGCAAATACTACTACATCTACCACCGCTCCTAACCACTACTATCAGTCAGTCCATGCCTACCTCATCCATCATTATAATTATATTTATTCCACCACCACTATTATCGTCGCCACCTTTACCACTAATATAAACCATTACCATAGTTTCGACCATTTTCTGCTATAAACAAACTCCAACATCACAACAAGCATCACAATTAACTACAACAAACACATTATCAATCATCGCATATTCTTCAGCTACCACCATTATTGTCAACTCCACCGCTACCTCCACCATCATTGTCACCACCATTGGCATTTTCACCACTACTAATAGCAGTACCATTGCAGTCATACCTAGGACAACCGACAACTACCATCAATATATCATTAACCACCACATATTATTTTTCCACTATCAAGTACTACCATCAACCACTTTCACCATCATACCCACAACCATCACAATAGTCACTATAACACCAGCCAACTCCACTATCAGCACCACAATTACTAGCCATTAACACTAACCATTAGCACAACCACCACTATTACAAACCATATCCATCATCACTAGTGGATATAAATATTTTTATTTTTTTAATAAATAATTACATTTTACTAAATTTATATTTATTAATTCTTTTTTTGTCTTATTATAAACTATTCACATTCAGATGTTGAAAGAAAATAGTCTTTCTCCTTTAGTATTCAGATTTAAAGATAATATTTTAATTATATATATATATGTACATTCAGACTTAGATGTCTTAATCTTAATGGGAAAAATGAGACCTTGAGAAATGAAAAAGTACAAATTATCCGCTAAACTTAGGGTAATCATTATTAGGCCTCATTTATTTTCATTAATATTAAGACATCTGAATTTGAATATATATTTGAATGATTAAGATGCTGTATGTTTATTTGAACAATGAATGATTAAAATGTTGTTTATTTTTTGACATATGAATGTGCATATTTTATTCTTTACAAAAATAATAAATATACAATTCAAATGAAAGTTGATATATTAGAAAAATTATAAGTTAAATAATAAATAAAATATTTAAAATCCTTACTAATGGTAGATATGGTTCATAGTAGTGATAGTTGCGGTAATGGTTAGTGTAATGGATAGAAATCATGGTAGTAATAGTTGCGATAGTGGATGTGATTGGTATTGTAGTGACTATCTTTATGAATGATAGTGGTGGTGATGAGGGTCATGATGAAGTTGGTTGATATTAGTAGCTTGTTGTGTTGATTGTTGTGACGAAAGAATATGTGGTGGTCGATGGTATGTAGGTGGTAGTTATAAATGATAATAGTTGTTATAGTAGAGGTGAATGGTAGTAGGAATTAATAGTAGAGGCAGTAGTAGATGATAGTGGTGGTACAAATAGAGATGATAGTGACGATAGTGGTAGAGGTGCTATAACACCATGTACTCGAGTTATTGTTGGAACCTAATCCTAGCTCATGACTTAGAAGATAGAAAAAAATTTATTCTTATGTGGGATCCACGAGCGAGTCAACAAGTGGTAGACCCTGTGATAGAACTCATCACATCTAGATTAGTACATCTAGATTAGCTTCCATGAGACCAGTCACGACTCATGGTATAAGGACTGCAAGTCATACTATCAGTTCGTGGGAGGGATCCAACACTTAGACAAATCCCCTCCAATACCATGACTCCTAGTATGAGTCATAGAGTGAGCTTCATAAGCGTGAAGCCAAGGAGAAAAAGGGGTCTCCAATAGCACGACTCAAGGTATGAGTCATACATAGTGTTTCATGACTCGTACTATTGAGTTGTAGAAGGGGTTCGGAAGCTTGAATTCATCCTACATTTCCACAAAAACCTTTCACGAGTTATAAGTGAAGATCACGACTCGTGAGGTGAGTCGTGGTACCCAATTTAAGAATTTTCAATATCTCACTTAGAGTCAATTTTGTAATTTTCCACCTTTTTATGTCAAAACTGCATAATTTAAGGTCCTATAGGGGAGAGTATATATGTTCAACACTTAGAAAATATTTAGCTACGTTCAAATTCCTAAAGTTTCAACAATAGGATTCTCTCAAACCAAGTTAGGGTTCTTTCTCAAACTCAAGAAAAGTCTAGTATACACCTAATTTCTTATTCAAAACCTTTAAAATAAGGTATGTAGATATTTAATGAGGATATCATTTCATTCTTATGACCAAAGTTATAGTTTTCAAACTTAAGTTCACGATTTTATAAATTGGGGTTTTTACCCAAATTATTCTTTTGATCCTAGTTCAGTTTTTTATAATATAATGATGTATATATCATATGTTTAGGTGATTTCCCGTGTTTTTTCATGTTTTTATTATACATTTATATAATCATCGATTTATGCATAAATTCTATGTCTTTTTTGGTTATTTAGGTATTTAAAGTAAAGTATGAATGGGATTTTACTATTTAAAGGTTACTATATCATAATAAGATTTCAGTTTGATCTTATGATGATTAGAAAAAGTTTTTAGATAGCATGACTAGCTAATATTTATAGAGAAGATATGATTCACTCACTTAGAGTTAAGGTTATATTATATCCCAACACTATATGCCACCCTAGGATTCATCACTAACTCATTGTTAGGGTCATACCCTCTACCTTTAAGGCTTTAGTTATGGTTATATAGATTATCATAATTAAGGTTTTGTACCTTGGAAAGTATAGAACAACTCTTCCTGACGTGGGTAAGATATTCTTCACACCCTGAGTCTATACACTAGATGAAACATGGTACCCAAGATCCCGAGGAACCGATAGCCAATCCTTGTATCATTAACATATGAGAATTATACAAACCTAGATAATAAAAAACCATACTAAAAGTATGATATGAAGCTGAATAAAATAACAATCTAAATGAAAAAGTAAATACCAAACAAACCCATAAAGCTGATATAACTACATATAATTTATCTAGGAAAACCTCTACTAACAAAAGATCAAAGGGTATCTAGGAAAAACCCCTAACTCTCTTTAAATAATAAAATAAAATAAATAAAATAAATAATTATCTAAAATATAAACATCTCCACACTTTCCACTGAACGAAAGAAATCACTAGTCTCTAAGCTATGATTAACTTAAAATGGAGATCTAGGCAATTCACTGAATACAATGAGGTATACCCTAATCTACATTATAAGACAATGTAGTGATAGGGTATGCATCCATACATGGATGGTATTGAGTATCTAGGCATGCATATTATAAGTAAAAACATTTAACTAATGATGCTAAACTGAAAGAGCTAAACTAAATATGTAACTAGATCATGAAAATTGTTGTTCCATGACTTACCATTTATTATGAAACATAACTAAAAAAATGTATAAATACATAAAGTAACCATACCTGAAGTAATACTATAGTGAGTCATGCATTATATTTTATTGAAAGATTGATAGTTGGACAAGTTTGGAAGGTTTTCATAATCGACTCCTTTATACGAGCAACATGAAGTCCAGCTAATATACCCACTGAAAGGGCTTTCTGAACCTGGACAAAGGTAAAGAATCATGACTATATAAATCCACTAAATGGATTATCCATATCCTATAGTAGCAATGTAATTTTCAATCCAACTTAATATTAGATACTACTCCCATAACTAAAATACCGATGCTCATACATAACTGGTCATACAAGTGATGAAATATTTGAGATCGTACTAGACATGAAAATATAATTTGAGTTCTTGATCAATTCCATCAAATTATTCTAAATAATACTTAATTAATCCTAAAAACTGATATTTATCTATAACTGTGATCAAAAGATCAAAACATACTGAAGGTGCTATAAATAGCCTTTAAACTAATAATATCATGCTCATATATGCTTATACAGTAATAAAATTGATCAAGTCATAAACTCTAATCTTGAAAATCATAATAAGACTAAATATTGAGTTTAATGAATAAAGAACATGAACAAACTTTTCATAAACTGATGCATGAACATACTTATACCATGAAAAAATAAAAAATAAGATTAATTATGCATAGTGGGTAGAACATTAGGATTTTAAGATCATTGCTTTCAGTAATATTTTTGAAGAGTATGGACATAAGGGGAAGAAATACCATTATTGAAGTCCTACATACCTTTTTTATGAAGCTTTAGTGGAGGAACCTTGGTTGAAAGCTTGATTTTGAGACTTTATGGAAGAAATCTTTCCCTATCCCTTGAGAGAGAATTTATTTTAAGTGTTGGATTATGGAATAAGAGAATAAGGGATTCTAGAGCTAATCCCACACCTAAATTTGTCCCTTAGGCTTAAAATATGTAGTATTAAACCCCAAAACTTAGGAACATACCAAACTACTAGTTATTAAATTAGTTACATGAGTTCAGTTAAATCTCTTAAGGTCGTGGCATATAGATCAATGCATAGCCTAGCTTCCATGGTGCGAGGATCAACATAGAGCTTGGCGTCCGCAACCTGCCACTAGTTGTAAAACATTCTGATAGACTTTTAAAAAGATTCTCAATGGCTTGGGACTTAATTTGGGGAGTGATATCCACGTCGTACTGGTATTATACACGTCCAAACTTATTCGATTGCATCCCTATACATTCACAATTATTTCTATTCATTCTAAGGGTCTATAAACTCACTTTTGAAGCTCAATAAGGCTAGATTAATCTAAGATATATACATGAATCCCTTGGATATTACATCATTAGACTCCATGTTAGCTTGTATGGTTTATATTGGCATTTTTAAGAACCTCCCACAGTAAAGTTAAAGTTACAGTTAAAGTTATAATTAAAGCTACAACTTTTATTTACAGTTCTTAGTTTTCATGAGTTTACAACTTATCAGTATTACCATATGATTTTACCTATCCTAATATGTGTAACCAGTTAGTTTAATAGATCTGATTATTTTTAAAGTTATATACATATGCAGATTTTCAATTATATTTTCATAATATCTTAGGTCATTGCTTTATATTTTAACTCAGTTATTACTCATCATGATTTACATACAGTTTTACATATGCACACCTATATGTTTAGTACCTACCTTGTATTGACCACATACTCTTTATGCTACATTATCTTATAATGAGATCTCCCTCTTACATTCGTGAATTGTCAAGATTTTCATTTGAGTAGTACAACTTTTGGTGAACCTTATACTTCAAGGACCCTCCTTGCAGACTTAGTAGTATTCAATTATCATAGATTTATTCAGTTATTCTAGTTCCAATATTTTAAGAGTCATCTTGGGGTTTGTCGTGGAAACGTCTCATTTAATATTTATTAGATGTTTCCCATACAATGTGGGTAGTATTCATATTACATGGATTTGACATTGATTTTTTTAATTCATTCAATTTACTTGTATTTTATAGTAAGCCCATTCCAATTATATGTATTGCTTCCACATATATTTTAGTAATACTTAGTATGTGTGCCAGATCAAAGGGTTCTCTTGAGGGATAATTTTGGTTCCAAAGTCTAATCATGTCCTGAGTGCAGACACAAGAAGTGATAGTAGTTGTGGTGGCTAAAGAATATATGGTGGTTGATAATGTATTGGTGGTAGTTAATAGAGGTGCTAGTTGTAATGGTAGAGTTAGTTGGTATTGGTTGTAGTTATGTTAGTATTTAATATTGGTTGTGGAGGTGGTAGTGGTAGCAATAATGGTGATAATGAATTAGTTATAATGATAGAGGTGGTAGTATAGACTAACTAATATAGTAGTTACCAGATTTGATAAGTACAATGGTGATTGTATTGGAAAATATAGTCGGTGGTGGTGGCAATGGTTGGTGGTTGACCTCATTAATGGTGGTGATAGTTGTGATGGCAGAGGTAGTTAATGATAGTGGTTAGTGTTTTTCTTTAAATAGACATAGGCCTTATTCATTGATCATTAAGAAACGAATATATACAAACTATCTGGTCCAAAGACCAAAACATAAAAAAAAGAGAAACAAAACAACAACAACAAATAAATGGGAAACAAATTACAAAAAACCAAAAAAGGAAACAAAAAGTCAAATCGTTCTATAAAGACTATCCCTTCTCCTTCACCACCATTTTTTAGAGATCATATTTCCGATAATTAGAGGTGTCGACAAAAAGAAAATGGTCTTTCGATCTAACTTCTCACTCGCCGACCTAAAGTTATTTAAGAAAAACCTAGGTAAATAAGAAAAAGGAGGTCTTCTAGATCTACAGAAGAAATTATTGGTCCATCTATGAATGAGCAAAAACTACCACCTGTAACTTGCATCTTAGTCTGGTGCTAGATCTTGTGATTCAGATAACACCTGTTTTATGTAAGTGGAAGATGAAATCTCAAATTCAACCCTACCTTTCCTCAACTAATATGAGATTCAAATTACCTAATATGCGGTATAGTTCCATTCTACAACCTCAAGCTCTCATCGGTCACCATGTAAAACTATTACCATGAATAGAGTTCTAGTATTAGGGATTGTATCATCATTTGGCAGCTTAGGTTTCTAATAACAATCTCAAAGTTCAATCTATCAGCTTCTATTGATTGATGTTAACTTGATTTTTACTAAACTTACTCCCTCAGACAAAATTTCCTAAGAAATTAATACCACTAAGAAGAGTTTGTAAAATAAAACACTAGCCAACTTTCCTTGTTGAAAATCATGTCATGTAATTTCATGAAGCATTGTGATTGCTAGACCAAGTTATTATTGAGTATGTAAGGTAACTTGTGTTTTTCTCTTCAATTAAGCTCTTTTTTATGATGCAGAATATAAGATTTGGAATGCTAGCCTTATCTGCAGTTATGCTTCTTCTATCTTGTGTTCGTAAGTTTTTTAAATTGTGGAATTGTGCTGAACCTGCAGAATAAAAAATGTAGTTAGTGAAACAATTTGTTGTCTAGTTCCCCTCTCTGATAATGTGATTAATCTTTATTTCTCCCTTTGATCTTCAATCCTTGATTCTTTTCACTTGCATGATTATACTCCAGGGAACCTCCCAATACCCTTCAATAGCCCTATTCAATGTTAGAGAATCAGTCTTTATTATAAGAGGATTTCAATTCCTAGTCATGCACTAGTCAATTCCATTTAGGAATGTTTTTGGTTCTACATAGATGTTAGTAGTGTCAGGGATGGTTGTTGCACTTTCATAAATGAACTATCCTTTATTGTTTCTTAGGAAAAATGCACATGAACTTCTTCTTGGATTTCCTCTAAAGGCCCCATCTGTATTATATTTTAACCATACCTAATTTGATACATCCACCTAATAACCTTAATTGCAACTTAGATCTATAATCTGATAAAATAGAATCATTTCTGGCCATGAAAAAGTTATGTTTTAATCCAAGGATATCTTCTTCTTTCCATCCAATGAAGATTTCTATTTATCTCATATAACGCTTTACTTCTTGACATTTGTCTCTTATACACAACTAAGTTTCTCCACTTCTAAACTTGCCATAAGATTATTGCCAGAGTAGCCATATAAATGGTTTTGAGCTTAGGAACACACTCTTTTATCCCTATTGTGTGATCGCTTGGTTCAACTATACAAAAGAATCCTGTAATCCAGCAGCAGTAGCAAAGACAGACAACATATTTGTAGCCACTGTTCCTGTAAGTAAAAGGTAAGCAATAGATTCCTGATGTGGTTGCTCACAACATCTACACCTTAGATTTCCTCTCATAGAATATATGCTAAATGAAGAGGAGGGATTGTGATGAAGAAAGCATATTGAGTCGGTATTTGGTTGTGAAAAAATTGCAACACCATATCTAGATATCATCTCGTCTATAGGAAGCTTTTTCTCCCAAAGTCTCCAGATAAAAAATAATATATTAAAGGGGATCCCTTTAATCTAGAACTTTCCATACCATTAATTTTTTTGCTCCTTGTGTCTAAGTATTTCCCATGCACTCTTCACAGTAAATTTCCCATTACCAATAGCTAGATACTATGTTCTATCCCATAAGTCATATTTCTGAAAAGTTTTGAATTCTATACAGACATCATCAGCAATATCCATAGGAAGATTCAATTACATCTTATCTTCATTTCACTTTCTACCTTCCATAAAATAATTAATCTCATCAATCCCTATATCTAGAATAAAGTCCACAGGAACTACATCTGTGAGAGGCCCAAGTCATGTCCAGTTGTTAAACCATACCTTAGAGATTCTATTGCTAGGTTCCCACCATATTTCTTTTTCTATCTCATCTCTTAGGTCCAATGTCTTCTTCCATAACTATGAGTCTTCTTTTTATTATACTAGTACTAAAATTTATTTCTTACAGTATTTATTCCCAATAAAATTGGTCCACATCAATCTATATGTTCTCTAAATCCTACGCATCTTTCATCTTTAGGATGACATAACTTTGCCCGTTTTGACTACTGTCTATTCTTTCCTCTTTAGTACTCCAAAAGAATCCACAGAAGATTTTATATAGTTCCTTAATGGTGAATTGGTAGGCATTAATGTAGACACTAGATATATAAGTATGTTATGTAACATATTGTTATTTAAATTCCAGTTTTTGAGCTTTTCTTTCACTTTCTTGATAAGATCATTATCATAGGCCTTCTTTTTTTATTGAATGGAATATAGGGAACCCAAGGTATTTGAATAGAAAGTTGTCCCTTTCAAAACCAGTTATATGCTCTACCTCCTTAACCATGGTATTTGTAGTATTACTGTACATATATAAAGAACTCTTTCCTGGTTAATCAATTATGAAGATATCTTTTCACAATCACTTAGCACTATCATAATCACTATCATAATCATCTCCAAGGATTTTCTGTCTGAAGAGGAAAGAATTATAGTATCATCTTAATATGTAAGGTGATTAGTTTTTGTGCTCTATTTAATCATTCCATATCCCTTGTACCACTCATCTTCAAATAGATAATTTAGTTCTCTAGACAGGGCATCTGCTGATATAATAAGAAAGCAGGGGATAAAGGTTCCCCTTGCTTTGATTCTCTAGTTGAGTGGAAAACCCCATGGCTTTGACCATTTAGAAGTATTGAATACCAATGATTTCCCAATAACCTCCATATGATGTTAATGAATACCTCCTTAAACCCCATTCTCCTTAGTACTCTTATTAGATATAACCATGACACTCTATTATATGCCTTGGTAGTGTCTAACTTTAGTACTACATTTGCTATCTTACCTTTCTTCCTGATATCAATAATCATCTATTGTGTTAACAACATATTTTCAATAATACATACTCCTCTAACAAAACTAGATTGGTTTATTGAAATAATTCTTGGTAATATAGACTTGAGTCTCTTCTGCACCATCTTAGAAATAACTTTATTAATACAACTACTTAGGCTGATAGACCTGAAATCTAAAAATATTTGTAAAATTGATTTCTTTGGAAGAAGGATTGGGTTAGTGCTTGTGATGGATTTATGTAGCGAATCCCCATCAAATAAATCCTTCACTGCCCAAAGTATATAATCCTATAATGACCTTTATGGTCATTTAGGTGTTTCACGAGTTACCTTGTGTTTTAATGCTTTCCAGTAAATTTCATGTGTCATTTATAACCTACTGGGACTGATAGTCTGGCTCCTTGGTCGCTCAATTAAGATTTATCACACTTTTCCTGCTTGCGGGCCTGAACTTAGGTACTCATTGACTTCAATTAACTTTCATTCAAGACGAGCTCGCAATGGAATTCTGACAGTTTTGTTAACTCAAAAATACTGACTTTCCTCTAGAGTTACTTTTAGTTTGTGTTTTGGGGTCTTCTTGAGTTTGAGACATTCAGTGAAAATTTAGTTCTTTAAGAGTTGAGAATTGTCCGAGAGTAAGTGTGTGCTAATCGGAGTGTCATAATGGTATTTTGACACTTTCATTAGCTCCATAATGGTGATTTTAGGCTAGTTAGGGTATTGGTACTTTTTCCAGAGTGTTTGATGTCATTTTGGGTACCTCGGTAGCTTACTGTAAATTTGGTGCTATTTTATTTTGGGAGTATTTTTTACCAAATTTCCTCAGTTGGTTATTTTGATGATTCAATTAGATCTAGAATATTGTTTCCCTATTGTATGCATATTTGTTTTATTGAAATTAGGCTTGAAATTCTCTTTTTAGGCCCCTTAGAGTGTTTATTTTTTAGTTATTGGAGTTGCAGGCACATATCTGCCCCTCAAGGGGATTGTTCATGCCTGCGGGGTCACCCTAGTGAGCAGGGGGATGCACCTGCAACTTTTGCCCAACAGGCAGGGGTCCTCCCCAGAGAAGGCTGCTCAGGGGCAAGGAGTCTCCCTGGAAATCCCTTCTTCACGCCAATTATTTCCGCCCATGCACCCTTTATTCCTCCTATGCGACCCTAGGATTGGAAGTCTAGGGTCACTCTAGCAGCCATTTTTCCACTAGGGTCACTCTAGCAGCCAT
>JBDJHY010173471.1:0-10790 GCA_039654485.1 Withania somnifera
CCCCCCCCCCCCCCCCCCCCCCCCCCCCCCCCCCCCCCCCCCCCCCCCCCCCCCCCCTTCGCCAACTTGTCCAAAATTTACTCAATTTTGGTCAACTTAGACCTTCTAGAACACTCTCTACCGCTTATTAATACTCATCTATAACTCAATAACTTCTATTTTTTTTATTTTAATTATTTATTTTAATTTCATTCTCATTAATTTAACAAATAGTTCTCAACTAGTAATTGTCCTACTTAGTTGTTAGCTTGTTCTGGTGTTCTTTTTGTTTCATGCATTTTATTGAGTGCTTTTTTGTGTTACATCCTCATTGAATTTTCTTTGGATCGTTCAAGTTTTTGTACGTAGAGTGTCTACAAAAGTCCGTTCCTCCACAAAGTATAAGCAACCTTGTGAAGATATTGGTCAAGCTAGTTCTTTATCAACATTGGAAAAACGCCTTTAGGTACGTTGAGTGAATTTCTATACGAGAGGCGCGGAGTTTCTATAACTAACTTGTTTGTTGATTTTCGTAGGTACATACAGAGACTATAAGGTAAAAAGTCATCAATGGAATTGTATTATAATTACTATGACATTAGTGGCTATACTTGTACAATAATGATTATAAGTATGGAGGAAAAATTCATGGCTATAAAGAGAAGTTTTATGAGGACTGTGAAGGGTTTTATGGTTATTATAATAAGTATGGTTATGATGGTTCTTACAATTATTATGATGGGGTAGGAGGAACTGTATGTAAGGAGGATAGTATTATATCCCAACCAAAGGCAACCCCAGACTTACTAAAACACCACCTACGATATAAATAATTTTCCAGCCCATGTCCCACAAGATCCATAGTACCAACCACAAGAATATCATCCTTCTAGGACAAACCAAATAAGAAACCACATACCTCCACAAAGTACATCTCATGCATATTGTCATAAATCTTACCAATTCCTTAACCAAAACATCCACAACCCTAAAATTGATAACATGGAGTATCAAGAGGGTGAGTATAGTAGAGATAGGATTAGGAGGGATGAGGAAATGCATGAGGGGTGGAAGAAAGAAATCTAAGAGTTATAGAATAAACTCAAAGGGATTGGGCAAGAATACAATGAGTGGAGAGAATGCCTACAACAAGCATACAAAAATTATTGAAGAGCAATAGAGACTCATTATAAGGGTGAAATAAAGGATTTTCTAAGGAAAGTTAATCAAGATGCAACAACTAACGTTTCCACTAAAAAGTTGAACAAAGATTCTGAATATCACACTCCTTAGGAAACCAAGTGGAGGCTTAATGTAAAGGGATCTTCAAACTCTTCACTTGTAGTCCTTGGCACATGTTCCGAATCCAATAAACATGAGAGACAAAAGATTCAGAGGAGTAAAGGAGTGATATGTGACAACTCTAGAGTAAGAAAATGAGAGTTTGTGTGGAGTGATGTGAGTGAGTTGTCATAATCTTACATTAACTTTTCCTTGTCTTTTCAGTTGTTTTATTGCTTATGCAGGGATAATTGGAAGCAAGCCTAATGAGAGACTCAGAAAGTCTTTTAAAAGAGAAAAAGTGCTTCAATGAATCAACCAAGAAAAAGAAGATTCATCATGTATAACTAAAGGTACAATAGGTACTTCCAATACTCTTACTATTGAGAATAAAAGTAATTATCATGAGATTATGGGTAATGGCTTGAGTATGAGTATGGTTGATGAATCTTTTTCTTGTGTTGATGATGTGCAAGTTGAGGTCGTGGAAATACTATTTGATCCTTTAGATGCCAGAATTAATTCTTCTAGTAAGAACAATTCAAGTCCATAAAGTGTTAACATGTTCCTTAATTGATAGTGCGGATGTTCGAACACTAGCTGATCCTATTAATGAACGAGTTGATTCTCCTTATGAGACTAACTCATTTCCACCTAGTGTTCTTATATGTACTCTTAAATATAGTCCATTATATTGTGGTAAAGCTACTGGTCAACTTAATTTGGAATGGTTTTCCTTAGTTGAGAATGTGTGTAATGTGTTAAATAAGCCTCAACCTATGAATAAAATAAATAAAGTTGATCATGTGAATAGGAGTGAATTTGTGATAGAATCATGTATTGAGGATCCTATTTCCTATCTTAATTATAGATATATTATACTTAATGAAGTGAAAAATGATGACAATATTCTTTTAGAGAGTGAATTTAAGTATACGCGGTTTTCTTTTCTAAAGGGTAATTCCCTCTTTAAGAATAATGTCTTGTTTAAATATGATGATAAAATCACTCCTTGTGAGGTTCCTAGTGTTAGTACTTATAGCTTGTAAAGGTGTGCACTACCAAGTAAAAAACATGAACTTTTGGATGAAAATTATATTGACTTACTTGAATATTTGAAGAACCCAAATGGTAATTGTATTAATGTACTTAAGTGTGACCCCTTATATGACACCCCGCCCTGATTTGACAAATGTGATAATGAATTACTTGACAAATATAAGTTCTAGGGTTGTAATTCATTTGTTATTTTGGGTGGATTGTGTCAAATTAGGAGTCCTTATCTTGAAAACGATTGCTCTATGCTAGTTAATCTTAAGGGTGGAAATGATGTAATATAAAATTTTGAGCTTAAAATGTCTCCGACTAGCATGTTTTATGATGAGGTCAACTTTTTTCTAATAATGATCCACAAACGATTAAGGTCTTGTGCTTAAAGAACCTTACTTAAGTGATGGAGATACTATAGTTGACCGAGTAGATAGTCATGTGTTTTATATGAATAATAATCATGATTCTTTGGATATTGGTCCCATCTACTATTCTCCTCAAAGACTCATAGGATGGATTGTATCTTCCAAGATAATATCTAATTTGATGATGACATGACTATTGAGGATATACCTAGTGGGATGTCTTGTGATGTTGGAGATATAGCTTCTGTTAGAGGTTATTGTTTATTTAACAACCTACTATGGGAGGATGACACACTTTTCAATAATGGAACCCTTTCCTTGGGAAATGGTAGTACATTAATTGGAAAGGACAGTGTTGAGAAGAGAGGTAAAACATGTGCTATAATTGCTTCTTCATCATTGTGTGTTTACATTCTTGACTAATATCTTGAGGTACTTGAACCAACAAGTACAACTTCTTATGAGAACACCTTAGATGAAGTCAATTTAATAGGTACCTTCCTATACTACCTATTTACATATGATGATTATTGTGTTGATATAAAATATGTGATGTATGCAACTAGGAATATCATTGGGACATGGGGGGTGTTGTTTTAACCCATGTGTTTGTAGATATTTTGCATTTGACCACGGTGATAATTTTTATTTGTGGACTTGTGATGATGTGAGTTGATGATTGGTCAACATGACAATTGAAATTTGGATGTGATTATGCCAAAGTTTCCATTCTCAAAGATGAAAGTATGTCTCTTGGATCTTGCCCTAAGGATCATGATCTTAAAGGTAGAACTCTTACTCTTGGTAACTCTAACTATTTTTGTTGATTGGTTTATGGATGTTTTTTCAAGGGAGGAGTCATGAAGAGGAGTACCAATGGAGAACAATATTTTGGCAATTAATTCGTGGTTGGTACTCTACACTTTTCTTTGCCTAAAGATGGTATGTATTCTTGTATCATACTTATTTTTAGACTTTCAAAAGCCTTGAAAGTAAGTTCTATTACTCTTGAATTTTCAAATAGAATTCGTGTGGTCTCATGTGATTACTATTGCACACAACCTTTGGAGAGGTTCTATGAAAAGCTAGGGAATCTGCTAGAGATTTTGTAGGAAATACCCTATTTCTTTTACCTTGAGATTGGAAATTTGGAGATCATATATTTGCTTAGGGCTAATGCATGGACTATATTTTTAATTTATAATAATCATATTGATGATGCATCTAACCATGGGGGTGATTTATTTCTTGACTTGAGGGAAAGCATGTACTACTTGAAAGGTGGAACAATTGTGTGCTTGCATGCTTTAATTCCGAATTTCCCTAAGTTCTTAGTCCTACCCTCTTCTCTAATAATTATAAGCAACTAAGTGTCTTTTATTTTGGTTGGAAATTTATTCCTCTTAACATATATTTATGCTTGGATATATCATCAAAGTGAGCAATTTAGAATTCGTATTCTTTTTATGCTTACTATCATTATTGTCGTCCACCATTTGATGATTCTACCATCTTATTGAGAATGTTAAATGCACTATAATTATTATCTCCGTATTTTATATATTTATATTTGAGGAAGAATCTTCTCAAGAAGGGAGGATGATACGATTACGGTTGGCAACCACTCTTTAAGACCCTTCACAAAGAGACAAGTTAAGAAATTAAAGATTTACAACTTATATACAGTTTGTGAGATAAAGGATGCAGCCCAAGAAGCTCAAATAACAGAGAAAGTGGACGACCCAAGTGGTGCATGTTTAGGGATAAATTGGACGGCCAAGAAGCTGAAGAAACTATGAAAGGTTCTGACCCAAAAGAGTTTGTTCCAGTTATGCACAAATAAGGATTTTAACTTCTCCAAATTCTACGCACTTTGGGAGTTCCAATTCTACTCACTTTGTTAATTCTAATTCTACACAATAAAGAACTTCAACTTTTCCAAATCATACTCAATTGGGAAGAGAGAGGGGCGGCCACCGTCGCCTATAAATAGATGATTGTTCATCACAATGGACAGATTTATAGATTTAAGAATTATGAGATTACTCTTAAAGAGTGTAGTATTATCTAGGTAAGATTAGCTTAGTGTTTGCCTAGACTATTGATGAGTTCTTTTCCATTGTTGATCTAGTACTTCTTTCATGATCTTCATATTGAGAAGCTTCTTTGTGGAATCAATTGTGTTTCTCTTTCATTGAGTATCATTCAATTTCTCTCTTTAGTTAGTTTTGGATTCAATTAGATATTATTTCTTCACTTTTCCTCCCTTATTCCTTCACATCTCATCACTTATTTCTTAATCTATCATTTAGCTCCTGCGTATCTTTATTTTTGTGTTATTTGTTTCCTATCCGATTCGAGTTACATAGCCAGAATTGCATCAAAGCCTAGCATGCTTGAGTCTAGTACCCGGGTGGGTCTCATTATATACCCAACACGAGCACCCAATACACCCATTACTCCCCAATACAAGTAAATTAGCAAGTAGAACACAACAATTTATAATGAGACCATAGAACCTCAACATATCTAGAAAAATGGTCACTCTTGAGCTTTTCCTTCTGCAATGCCTCCATATGCACACAATCTAGTCACAAACAAAATATACACAAGAAAAAATAACAATCAATACACATATTTTAATATTTCAAAACTTCATTCACAATTTCACCCTGGAACTACAAGGTCGAAAGCAAAAATTTATTGAGAAAATATGTTATCCATCACTTAGGAAATCTAAATATAAAGTTCTAAAAGAAAGACCAATCTATTTCGTAATCCAAAACCTCAAATTCTATTTTTCAAGTTCATTAGAAATTTCACCATTTTTAGCTTGAAAATCTTGAAGTCCAAGTAAAAATCATGATAAAGGTTATATAAATTGATAAGTAAGGATTTGAAATTGTTACCCAGTTTCTAAATCTCAAAATTCTCCTTTTTGATCTTACTAGTATAGATGATTAATATTTAAAAAATTATGAAATAGTTCAGCTTAAGAACATCACTGCTCAAGTGCACGCTTCACCGCATTTACGGAACCTCATCATGATCACGACATGGTTTGGTCCAGTCTCACTGCAGTCACGAATAACCCATTGCTATTGTGACAAAAATTAGACCATCCCAATAATAATTCTTTGTGATCGTGAATGATTGTTGCAATCGCAGAAGGTATATCATCCCTCTTCATCATAAACACGGCGGGTATGTTATTGTCTCAACACATCCCAAACCTGAACTTCCATGAACATGGTCGACCCTCACAAAATGTAGAGGTCTACTGGTGATAGAACCATCAATAAAAAAACCACTTAAACATGAAATGTTCCAAATGAACCCTCGAGATTCAATCGTAATCGCGTGCCAACAAATAATATATGCAACCATACTACATTCGATATTTTAGACTCAATAGAATCATCAAAATATGAATTCGAAGTCTAATTAATCCAATATCCATAAAGGATCCATTTTAACTAAATTTAACCAAAAAGAACAAATGTCCCCGGAATCCCTGGAAAATTAAAAAGACCTTATTTTAGAACAAAAAAAACACCTCCTAAAAACAATAAAATTATTATATTTTGAATTCGAGCACTCCAAATACAAATGTTGACCCAAGTCAATCATTCTTTTTTAACTTTCAATGTATTCCATCAAACCATTTAAAATTACAACAAAAGGATTAGAACCAAAGGAGAAGGTCTTACTAGATCAAATTTCATATTTCAGAGCTACAAGAGCTGATAGATTTCTGATCTGGGTTCCCTATGTCTAAATATTTACTAAAGTCATCTATTTTCATACTTAAGCTTAAAAACTGGGGGTTCTCCAAAACTTGTCTATATTTTTTTATTACAAACCGTGAAACAAAAATTAGTTTAACGTAATGCAACTGCTGAAAAAAATGGTAAATACACTAAAAAATGGAAAAAAGACCTTGAGGGTCTTTACAGTAGGCTTCGTGGAAGATTGAGTCAAATATGCATTGTATATATCCTCTGTTTTTTTATTCTTAAGGAAATTTCTCTTTATTTATGTTCAAGGCCGAGTATGATTTTTAGTGGTGGATGATGTAGTGACCCTCACCGCCACTTTATATTTTTCATTCCATATAATAATTTTACCCTCCCTATAGTTTGGTTAGATCGTATTTGACCTGCTGAGGTGGTTTCCTTGGGTTTTGGGTTTTTGGTGTGAGATTATGTAGTTATATGAGGTAATTTGAGAAGTTTAAAATTAATCCTAAGTGGATATAGGGTAAAGAAGACCTCAAATTTGTATTTTGATAATTTTATCGAGTACGAAACGTCGAAATTAGTCTATGTGCATATGTATTTTCTGACAGGGTTCTGAACAAATTCCAAGGCCATTTCGAGATAAATGTGATTTTTGGACTAGGAAGTCGTGTTTTGGGAACCACGACTCGTGAAATTTGACCACGGGTCATGGTTTTGGTTAGTATTGGATTATTTTCTGACCACGTTCCACGAGTGACATGGCAGACTATGAAATGGATTTCACGACCCGTAACTCAACTCGTGGAAGTGGTCCTGAGTTGGGAATTTTTTCCAGTGGAACCACGAGTCATTCCACGACCCGTGGAGTGGATTTCATGGGTTGTGAAGTGAACCCCGAAACCCCCTTTCATGATTTTTGACAGTGTTTTAAGAAGGAGCAATTGGTAATTTCTCACTTTTTAAGACTTCACAAAGGCCTTTAGGGTTATTTCTTCCACATATGAAAACTTAGACTGTTTTGGGAGATTTGTAAGCTTATTTTGGAAAGTTGAAGGAAGAATTTCAAGATTAAATTATTAGGTATGCTTCAAATCTTATGATTTAACTATTTTCAGTAAATTATTCATGATTTTATCTTTAATTTTTTTAAATATTTAAATTGATGATTTTTTATCTAAACTAGAAAAATGATGTATTAAGGCTTTGAAGGTTGATTTGAACTCGATTTTTGATAAAATGTTATAGTTGAACTTATCTAGTTTTGAGCAATATGATTTTATAAAAATTTCCAGATTTGTCCCTAGGATTTTGGGTTTGAGTTTTAGTTGACTTATTGGATCCATTTTCAAAATATGCCAATATGAGTGTTGATAACTTTATTTTCTTATGGGTAATTCATATTTGACCAGATAAGGATTGTTCAGAGACTCTACGGAAGGGAAAGACAAAAGTTTGATAGATTTGACTTCAAATTAAGGTATGTTGAGGTTCAATAATTTTCTTATAAAGTATTATATGCTTATGTGGTAGATATGAGTAACTAAGACTAACAAAAACATATTAGGATGCCTGTATGGATGAAATGATAAGTATCTACTCTGGTAAAAGTGTCTAGTATGAAGAGCTAAAATAAAAAAAAATATGTGTTAAAATACTTCCTTACTTGGTTATCATGAATTGAGTATTTGATTATTTACTTATGACACCCATATTAGAGCTTGTTTGACTTGAGATAATATTGTACTTGATATGCCCGTGAGTGGTTATTTGACTTGTCATACTATTGTATTTGTGAATTTCCCAAGAGGGGATTTTATTGAATTGAATGATACTTCATTGTGATTGCTTATGTGAGGATGTGTGTTGACTTTGAGTGATATTTTCATGAATCGTACATGGATCATGCTTACTAGATGACATCCTTGAGAAAAATGAGATTTTTAAAATGAATAATTGATATATAAAAACTCAAAGAAAAATAGTTCCTGGTAAGTGATATGATAAATACCCAAAGGAAATGGTTATGGAAAATATAATACGAATGTGGTCTAAGTAAAAAATAATTCTAAACGAGTGCATGGACCTCGTGAGTCCTTCACGTGTGTCGACAGACCTTGAATAAGGACTGGGTGTTGTACTGATAGGATAGACATGTAACATTTTAATTGTACACTATATTGCATGCATTACATGATATATTTATTAATTTATTTGTCCTGAATGATGATATTTACTGGTTGAAGTCTTTATTGATGAAAATGTACACTTACTGAGGTGATGACATGATTTTACATGAATTATCTGAAATGAGTTACTTGTTTGCTAAATATTTGGTTCGTTGGTGTTTTATTTGAGTTGTTTGATACTTGTTTTGATTAATATTGTATTTGTGTTATATTACTTGCTGGATAATTTTTCGAGTGCAGATTGTAGTTGTTGAGGGTCTGTTCGAGCCAGGGTCTCTTGTCATCTCTTTGTTTTAGACTCAGTCGAGGAAACTATTGAGTATCATTGTGTTTGTACTCACGCTTGTTGTTCTTTATTTTTTGTACAGGTTTCGAGCCCGGTGCTTCTCGATCCTCTTGTATTTGAGTTTGAGGTTTTTTGAGATCTTTCGAGACATCTGCCCACTCTTCACCGCAAGGCCCGAGGATTTCCTTAGTATTAGTTATGTCTTTACTTTATTTAGACATATTATATGACTATTTCATCCTTGTATCAGACTGTTAAGAGACTTGTATTTTGTGACAACATTGTATTGGGAGTTCAGATTATGTTCGTCATATCATTCTGTCTTCTTGCTGGATCTATTTACTTTCTGCATTTCTATTATTATATTTCGTTCATCGATTTGGCTTACCTACCTCGGAATTTGGAATAGGTGACATCACGGTCGAATTTTAGATCGCAAAAATTTGCCTATGGTTGGATTTTGTACATGTGGTCCTCTTTTGTGGGTTGGGTGTTGGGGCTCTATTATGCTTTCTATCTATTACCATGCAATGTTTGGTGTTAAGTAATACTCCCGAAAGTCTTGCTATTTTGAAAATTAAATAAACCCTTCTTTAATTGCAATAAGACAATTTAAATTTAAATTTAAATTTTGTTAGACTTCTGTACTTTTCATCTAAACGAGCAAATTATTGCTTTAAAAAATTTGATAATTATTTCTTTGGTTAGAAAATTTTGATTTTTTCATTATATATGTTGATTTACTATACTTTTCTTCTGAACGTGTAAACTTTTGTTTTCAAATTTTGGAAAAAAGTACCGAAATTCACAAAAAAAAAAAAAAAAAAGTTATGTTGGTTCTAGTATTCTAAACTTCTGATCGTAAAATGGGTGCTCGATAGCTAGATCTTATTTGTATTTTGAGGAAAAAACCTAAGAGGTAAAAGTTATTCTTAGCAACAATATTAGTAATTGCCAACAAAACCTTCTTCCCTTAGCATTTCCTTTTTCCTCTTAAAACATATATGCACACACTACTTCATAGAAAAAAGGAAGCATGACATATGTTTTAATAATAATTAAATAATAGATGGAAAACGGTAAAAATAAAATTGATGGATTTTGAGATACACGACTAGATTGGAAGAAGACTGTATATCGAGGCTTTCAAGTGCATTGAAGGATTTTTTGAGAACTATTTAACTTGGTAATTAATTTTTTGTCTTGGAATATCATATACCAGAAAATCCGAATACTAGTGAGGCCGGGGGTCACAACAATATCCATTACATTTCAGGAAAAAAAGAGTCAAGAGGAAAACAAATTAAATGACTAAAACAGTTTTATCGTATTAATTGAAAGTTCATATGCATATAATATGAATTGAACTCAATACAAATTGCAACTACCAGAGGTATATATCATTATATATGTATGTCATATGAAATATCATCCAAATCAAACTACAATAATTTAATTCTTTCATTATAAGAGCACACATTAATTGCACCGTTTTGATGGTGCAGAAGGAGGAATAGGAACCCCTTTTGGTAGCATATGGAGCCAATTAGATATCTTGAGAAACTCTTTCTTTTCAGCAGAAGGTCTTGAGAACATTCCAGAAACTTCCTCTATCAAAATCCTCCTCGGCATTGATCTCGGTGACGGTGTGCATGCAGCACCATAGCCAAGAACAAGAGAGAGTGTGAAAATCAAGCACATGAATTTCCATAATGAAAAATAAAGGGTTTTGAAATTAGCAGAATAAGTCATTGGAAATGTTTTCTTGAAATTCTTCTCTTTTACTTAGAAAAATATTTGATAGGGATAGAGTATAGTGCATGAAGTAGTGCAAGATTTAACAAATGAACGATTTTTTTTTTTTGGGGGGGGGGGGGGGGGAGGAGATGGGGTGAAGTGGACC
>JBDJHY010173518.1:0-12272 GCA_039654485.1 Withania somnifera
CATCTAAACATAGTTGTTCAATTATATCTGGTTTAGAATGGTTAATATAAATTTTGAGTTTTCCAATCGCGAGTTTATGAGGAAGAAATCATAAAAAAAAATTTAACCAATATTTTTATACTAAAAAAATAAAATTTCCAAACATATTTTATATACTTATTACTATGAATTAAAAGGGCACAAATATGTCAACTGCAAATTTAGATGTTCTATGAACTTGAGATGGAAACCCATAGATGTTAGTATTTGTTCTAATCAAGAAAGACCCAAGAATATTTGGGTGCCCAAGATAAACTAATTCTATGACTGAAGGGTTATCTCTACATGTAGAACAGTTGCAACTGTATTGAGGTAATGAGGTTTTGATAAAGAAAGTCTTTAAAACTATATTCATCTTGTATGAGTGTAAATCATCTATTGTCTATAAATCTAACAAGACTTGTTCTTTATAATCTGAGTAGTTTTTGAATAATGTTAAGAGTCGAGTGACAAGATAATCATTACTGAAAATCCTCCAAACCTATAGCATATCTTGTACAATGGCAGTAAGTTTGCCTTAAAGCAATAGTAAGAAAAACTGCTATAGTGTGAATATTTTTAATATCTTGATACAAATTTTTGAGTACCTTAAAAAAATCTTTCATTCCCAATAAATTTTTTAACCGTCAAAATAATTTTCAATTATTACTTGCCCGCTGAAGTCCTAATAACATGATCTTCTAAAAATCTTATCTTTTCCGTGCGACGGTTCATTAAGGCAATTATAATGACCATCTTACATAAATCGACATAGACTTTCACCTTTCCTACTACTATTTAGGTCGAGCTCTCTATTGTTTCTCATCAAACTCCTCTCTAACCATCTTTTAAAAAATGACTTCATTCTCAGAATAATCTTTTAATTCCAAAGAACAAACTCTACAAGAACCTTTTTAGAAAACAACTCTATTCTTGACAAGATTGATTCTGGACCAGTCTTCTGAAACACTTCTTATAAAAATATGTAATTTTTTTTTGTCTTTTATGGAAGGATAGTCTGTCTAGAGTCTCTTTCATACATCAAATGTAATAAATAAGAATGCTTTGGCTTTCAAAAATGGAAAAAAATCTTTGATACTTGTCCACTCTATTCTTATGAACCCCTAGTCAAAATCTTCTATCCTAATCTCCGTCCCCTAGGAGAATACCTTTGAAACAATGGTTTGTGGAAAATAACTTATTATTAACGATACTATCTTTGAAAGAATCTTTAAAGAAAAATTCTCTTATCTTTCAAATCCTTTACAAACATGAATGACCATCGAATCTAGATGTCAATTTGGCTCAGACAAAAGGTTTTTGTATTTAGAAGACTCCTCATTTGGATACGGTATGTGCTTCGATATCATGTTATTTCACATATTTTTTCCACCACTCTCTTACCAAGGGAAAAATCCTTTGCAAAACTTTTCACCCTGAATATTCTTGTGACGTATTGTCTTGTTACCAAGAGGCCCTTCAAGTTGTCATTCTTAATAATCAGTAGGATGATTTATATTCTTAATGATCCCTTGGATCTTTCTAATGGAATGATCATATCCTGCATACTTAACTGTCATAAGCTAGATACCATGAATGTTCCCAAAACTGATACTATTCTCTCCTATCACTCAAAGCCTTTGAAAGTTTGGGATATGTGGAGAAGATAGAGTTGTTAAGGAATGACTTTTCATATGCAAGTGAACAAGTTAATTCATTAAATATTTTATTAGAGGATGTAATTTAAAATATATTGCGTTGAACTTATGTTTTGTTAAACTTATACCAAATATTGAAGTTATTTGTGTTTAATTCCTCATGTTCTTTTTGATTGATGGCAAAGGTGGAGAAAATATTATTTATTTGTATCTAACTGCTTTTTATCTGTGTATGATTTTTAGAATTTTTCTACAGGAAAACACTAATGCATGGGGAGTATTTACAATAATAGACCTAACTATAATGGGAGCATAGAAAAAGGCCCTATTTTTGTCATCCATAAAAATAAGTAGATTTTTAGTGTTAATTTTAATGGATGAAAACAATATTGCAAGGCATTTTATGAAAATAAGTAAACAGTTTATCATATACTCTTCAATAAATAAGAAAAAAAAAAGAAGATTTTTTTGTTCTTCATTAAAAAATTGAAAATGATATGGATGGATCGAGAAATAATGGTACTATATTGGAAGATGCTAGATCCTAAAGAGTACGAGTTGATACTACATTGGGAAGATGTTGATTGTTAAAGTGCACAAGTTAATATTGATAAACTTCTCCCTAAAAGAATAAAGAACAAGGGATTCTATCAATCAAACGGTCAAGATAATAAAATGATTCATCAATGTGAAACTTTCTTATTCTTTAAAATAATTCCACCCTCTTAAACTCTTTCCAAGGATAAATATATTTGCTTGTAATGGATAGTTCCTACATCATTATAAAGGACTAGTCTTATAGAGGAGAAATATGCTCTATAAGTCCTTAAAATAATTTTTTTCTTTAGTTTACTTTTAATAAGAATTTTATGACATATTTATACCAGTGTAGATAAAAAAAAGAAAAAACTCGAGTGAGGCATAAAATGAGAGTATGGTATTTACTGGACTCCTAACATACTCAGTTTTCATTGAGTTATAACTGAATTAAAATAGACTTTGTAAGATCTCCTATGCATCTTTAGGCTCCTAATAGACTCAACAAAGTGGGTGTGTTCACTCATCTCCTAAAAGACTTCGTAGGTTGAAAGTGTAAGATGAGAGTAGGTCTTGTGTGTTTTCTGAGATCCTAATAGACTCAAGAGCATATGTATGTATAGGTTATGTCTTAGGCTTAGTATTGAGAGATTGATTTAATTATCAAACTCAATCATTATTGTGACAAGTGTAACACTGAGTAATTTAACACTCAATAGAGCATAGAGCAAACTAGTGGAGCCTTCTTGCAACTCAAGAGGACTGAATTAAGGCTTATTTTGAGCCCTAACCAGTATAAAAATATAGTATGTACATTTCTCTTTCTTCATAGTTTTATATTTTTATTCATTAAACTGCATTAAGAGTCGATTATATCATCCATAGAGTCGACTAACGAAAAAAATTGCAATTCACCTCCTCTTGCACTTTCATATTTTTCTTCACAAACTGGCTCGTCCCCATAGTATGTCTAATCTCTTTCCTTTATTTTTTCCCCATTCCTCCCTTCTCTCTCGTTTTTGACTTCCGCCCATTCCGTTTCCACATGTGAGATTCTAAGCGTATTTTTAACCATCCTCTAAGTTTTCCCATTTTAGGGGAAATCCAAAGCTCCTCAACCAGTGAAAGAAGAATCGGATGCCCCGTCATCCACTTAATGCGCAAAGCCAGATCACAGGCCCGTCGTTACCCCAGTGTTCAAGGGGAAAAGATTGTCTATAGAAGTGTTGATAGTGCCAAGTGACTATGAGGAGGTTACGGGGCT
Organism: Withania somnifera; assembly: GCA_039654485.1. NCBI lineage: Eukaryota > Viridiplantae > Streptophyta > Magnoliopsida > Solanales > Solanaceae > Withania > Withania somnifera. The sequence continues at coordinate 3,478 of JBDJHY010173518.1, forward strand.
TCTTAGTAAGAGGTCTAGGATGGACGGTTAAACTAGCAACCCTTATTCTTTCGGTTTCCTGCATCAACTACTTAGCCAGTTCCATAGTTAAAAAATCCAGGACCGAGATCCCTAAACTTTTTTGGCTAGACCACTGCTGATATATATACACTTATCATTTGCTTTCCAACGCCGACGGGCCAATGATTATCACTCGAGACAAACACATGTATGTTCATTCAGATGCTGATTTCCTGATACTAGAATGGCAGGGTATTTTTAAGCCCTTTATTTTTATCGATGAATAGGAAAGGTTTGATACAGTTCCTATTGAGGTTCAGGCTAATGAGAGTGACCATGTATCAGTATGGGTGATCCAATCTACCCTCCTACTTTAGGTATCCCCCATGTTCCTTGCTAATCTCATTATATTTATTTATTTTTCCTCTTTATGCTAGCGTCTTGTCTATAGAGAGCCATCAACAATGGAAAAGGGTAAAAACTATTCTTAGAGTATCGTTTTTCCAAGCTAGAAGTGAATCTAAGATTGTTGCGCGGTCGTTCTTACTTGACGAGTCTCTTGCACGACGTAAATAAACAATAGACGAGCTCAAGATCCAGGTCGAGGAGGAAGAATGAAAGGGTGGTGTTACAGGAAGAACCCCAACATAAATTCTTGGACATCGAGAAGTTGAAGCAGAAGCATACGGCCTAGTCTGAGCTGATTACGAAGTTTCTCTAACGGTAGGACTAGTTACGCATTGAACTCTTCAGGAGGCACCCAAGTTTCTCTTCCAACCCTCCTAACAAGGCCGTGATATCACACCTTGTAACAGAGAGGGACCATGCAAAAATCCATCGACTTTAGAAAAACATCCAATTAATTATGACTACTCGTTTGAGTGAAAGAATTACCGATCTGTCAAGAAGGTGGTTGAGACCCAACTTACTTGTATCAAGGTCCTTTATAAGGTGAATTACGGCTACCTGGATTTAAATAACGAGATCACCACAACCTAATATTTAGTTGATCAATTAGGGCGAGACCCTTCTAATAATGGTAGTGGGCTCGAGTCTCCAAGAGGGAGTTTTATCTCCGACTTTAGCTCGAGCCCCAGTGGTGGCCGCCTAGGGAATAATTTCTTATTTTCCCTTTTAGTGTAACTTGTAATCTGTATAAAAACAACTTTAACTCACATGTTACTTTGTGTAAGACGTGTATTCCTTTTGTATCATCCCATGCTTAGAACCAATCTTAACTCAGAAACCAATTTAAAGGTCAGTCTCAGGGGACATGAGTAAAGTTCATTGCTCATAAAGTGAGGAAAACAAGTCGTGTTATCAAAATCATAGGACGCCACCAGAAGCTATTAACCCTTAGATCCTATGAGTCATTATATGACTCGTGAAGGACCACGAGATGTGAGATAGACTCATGGTGTCTCAACTGGAATCTAGTCACTAACCTTTAGGGAATACACTTATTTAATGATTCGGGAAACTCATTTTACGAACTATACAAAACCTCCCTCAAAATTTCACCCTCGACTTGAGACGACGAGTCCACTTCACGAGTTGTGAAGGTGAGTCTTGGAATTCACCTGGTAGTTTTTCAGTTTAATTTACCATGGTCAATTTACTAAATTACCAGCCCTTGTGACATTAAAGCTACACCTTTTAAGATATTTTATAGGGAATTATTAGTCCAACTTTAGTTAAACAAATCATTGTACGATTAAAATCCCAAGACTTAGATATAAAACTCTATAGGGTACCTCATCCTTTAATTTCAAAAATCAAGCTTTTCTTCAAGTTTAGCTTGGAAATATTTTATTTTCAGGTATGTATATATTGAATGAAGATTTCTTTCACTTTCACGCCCTACGTTTTATATTTTTAATTAATGTAATTTTATATGAATTGTTAAGTAGGGTTCAAACCCAAGTTTTTAAATATAGCTGGGATTTGTCCTTTAAAGTTCTCTAATGATATTTACTCAAATTATTATGCATATTTCTTGATTTTCACTCTTACTTATGGTTTTGAGCATAAAGCATGACTTAATATGGAATTTACTTAACTCTATAAGTTCTTAAATAAAATATATGAATTGACTTTATAATTGCATATTTTAGTAAATTATACTTTTAAGCACTATGATTCTCCATAGTTTTAAGGAATCATGATTTTAGCATCACCTTATGATATGATTATGGAGTTCCTTCTCAAAATTCAGTAAGTTTCTAATTAGATATGGATAGACCATCAATGATCATGAGCATCTTTGGCATCTAAATGAGTTCCATGTTATGAATGAGCATTAAATATATGGTATAATTTTGTGAGGACTATTTAGCACCAAGAGAACAAGGGTTTAGATAATCTGAGTTTTATAACTATGTTTGGCCTTTTTTGTCCCTTTAGGAGACTTGTGTTATAATTTCAACTTTGGAAAGTTAAAGCATCCTTTTTTAGTGTGGGTATATAACACTAGACTCCATGTAGCTCACATGATTTATGTTGATTAAGAGAAACCTGACCATATAATTTTATAATTTAAATAGTACATAGGTGCATGAACAAACTATTCCAAAGGTATTATGACATCTTACAACTTTCAAATTATGACTTATATTTTCAGCTTACAATTATGTATTTTGGGTCATTGCACTTAAAGTGTCCTATTTTTATTGAACTTGTTTAAGAGCATGATTTTTCAATTTATCACCATCTATGCATTGCTCACATACAAATGTATCTTATAGTACCGATCACATACTCTTGAACATTATTATCTCATAATGTAGATTTAGATATTCTATCTCATGCTCATGGATAGATTAGATCCCCATTCCCAGTAGCATCAGTGGTGAATCCACATGCCCGGAGAACACTTTGTATAATTAGTTGCTTTTTCAGAAAATTTATCATTTTATTTTAGTATTTCAGAGTTAGCTGAGGGATTATCCCAACAACTCATTATATATATGTTAGAGACTTTCATATAATAGTTGGTTGTAGTAGTTCAGCTTTATGGGTCTTTATCAGACTTGATAGTTCTTATTATTTATGCACTTTTATTTATACTTCCAATTTTGGTTATAACTTGCAGAGACCAATTATGATTAGTCTTGATCTTCCGATCATTTTTATAGTATGCATGTGCCAAGGATTAGCCTAGGTTCACTCGCGATCTTGGATACTGTGTCCCGTCTAGGGTATAGAATCGAGGTGTGACACCTTTAATTGCTTTATATTAAATACATTGTCCATATGGCATCCCCTTTTTCCTGGATCAAACAATACTAGGAACTATGAACCTCAAGATGAGTGTCTTTCCTGACCGACCACGACCTTTTTTAAAGCGAGCTAGTGGCCTATCACATATCTCTTATTTTGCGACCGCTTTTAGGGCGAAAAAGTCCATCATCTTCTAGTGTCCTTTTGATCATGACGTTGATATTTTTTGTGCATGACTCCTTCCTTCTCCCTATTTCCTTCGTTGCCTTTATCATTGGTCTCGATAGTTTTCCCAGCTACTAGGATGGACTTATCAAGGGAAGAGTAGGAACTAGGGGATAGGCTGAGCGGGACATACGAATTGATCCTATGGATAAGATAATATTTTCTCTCTTATCATATGGAGGGTTAGACTTCCCACTCATCCTTTAGATCCACAATCAATAAGAGGGCTACTCTCTTTCCCTTTTTTGTGAAGCAACTACTATCGGGACCTTGGTTTTCTAGATGAAGAACATGGAAGATGCTCCACCTAGAAAGATTTATGAAGATTCAAGAGATACTACTCCTTCCTATTTTCTCTTTATGTGATAGTGTCTTTGGCTCGTGAACCTCCCCCCCCCGACGGGTTTCTGCTGTATCATTACCCTGCTATCTATGCATCCCCCTTCCATTTGATGTCAGGAACTTCCTATATAATATCTTAATAACTAATAGAGTAGGGCCTAGACTATTCGCCTCTTTACCTTTCTTGGTCATTCCTTGGAATCAAAACATTGTAAAGTCCCTATTCTAGGCCTTTTTCCATTTCTTTGTACGCGGTCGGCTGAGCGGCAACAGGAAACAAAACATCATTCCCATTGAAATGGCACCATTCTCCAGTTTTTCGTGAGGCTCCGATTGACATCCTAGGTCATTGGGCCTTAGATGACATGGATAATTGCTAATTGATTATTATATACATAAGCCTATTATTTCATCTCATCAAGTCGACTTGCTGACTTGACCATAGGCATATTAGGCCTTTTAAAACCTTAATAAAATGCAGATGGATCCCTTTATTTTTTTGTACTTTCTGTGCGTTTAAGTACATATATCTCTTAGATAGCTTAGCGTGTAGCCTTAGAGTATCAAACTACAAATAGTCGATATTGACTTTACATAAATTTAGATGTTATTATAAATTTTTACAAATATTTTCTTGCATGTACCTCACATTCGGGTGTCACTGGACTATCTTGGAGATGGTGCCAGGCTTCTTATCTATAGGATGATCAGTCGACACAATTTTCATGATAAGTTTCCCGAGAAAGGTTGGGGGCATCTTTGGTTGTGTAAGCTAGTCTTGAGTCTCAATATTAAGCTATCTAGATCTCTAGTTGGCATGGATTTTGGAGTCGCGGACTTGTTTCGCTTATGGGTTATGTGGGTGTCACCTTTAGACTACCTATTTAAAGTTCTCTTAAGAGAAAATATTATGGCCATATAGGCCCTTATTATTAAGGTCAGCCTCCAGGTTAGCTGTGTAATCAACTTCAGAAGTCAAGGCGAAACTCAAAACGTAAGGCATAGGCGTACGTTAAGTCTTTTTAAGTTTTTACTCTCATACTCCCATCCCCTATAAGTTTTCATACAATGAATGCATCTTTCGCCTATAGAAGATCCTTATAAGGCAAAGCTTCCTTAAAGGGAGGAGAACAACCAACCTTTCCCGACTCTCAATCCCTGTTCTTTACCTGAAGCAGAGCCATATTCCCTTTCCTTCTCCCAACTTCACATCACAAATAGTTAAATCATTAAAAATTTTTAAAAGAATAAAACAAGAGAAAGATGAAGGAAAGGAAACATAAATCCTCGGGGCTTCCGTGCTATCATTTTGTCTCATTTTTTTAGAAAATAATACTATCCATGCTTCCCTTCTCCTTCAGGACGGACCCTTATTTTCTTCCGAACCCAAAGTATGACTTTACATTCCGTCGTTATGAGCACGACTTTGAGTCTCCCAGGACTCACCCCCTTCACAAAGTGATGCTCATTTCAAACCCAACAGGAAGCATGAACTACTTTCTTACAAAGCGAAACATAATGAAAACAAATGACTATGAAACTAATAACCCACACAAATTCTCTAGCCCACGGTGGGCGCCAAAATATTTATCATCGATTTGGTAAGTTAAATTTGCAAGTGAGTCAAGATTCTATGTTGCATTTTTTAACTCTGGTTAGTGATAAAAATGATTCAAATAATACCAATAACATAAATAAGCAAGTAAATAAACCCAAGAAAAAAGATTAAGAGCAAATCTTAAAGCAAAAACAAGGACTCATTAGGAGGATTAGGAAGTGATACTTTACAATGAGAGAGAGAATGTCTATTTATAAGTAACACTATCCTCTGGCTAATGAGAGGTTGCTACCTGGCTTGAAATTATTTAGGGCACATCCTGTCCTTTAGAGTGTGAGTCACATCATCACCAAAGGAAACTGGCTCTACTGAAATCCTTGACATCTTGTCCTTTTGTTTGTTCTTTGCATTCAGTTGTTATATCTAACTGGTCTTAGATACCTTTTTTATTGGACGGTTTTATTTCTTACCTGAGCACGCGCTTCCGAGATAGCATTTCTTGATTTGATCATACTAGCTGTTAGTCCTATACTTGTATCTAAGCTATCTAAGGCCTAATTGGCCAAACTTATATTAAGTTATTTTTACTCCATACAAATATGTTATGTGCCTTTATCTTTTATCTATTGACAATTTTGACACCGAAAGTAACATTTTCTTTTTTATATAGAAATTGAGATCTTTATTTAAAAAGATAATAATAATCAGTTACAGTCAGGTTAATCATACCAATAATATAAAGACTCATTACACTATATATGAGTTATATATGTAGATGAATTTGTGTAACATTAATATTTCATATTTATGAGCTAGTTATTTTTTTAGTTTTTCATCTTCATTCAAAGTTCCTTCCCGGACAGATTTTATATCTTGATAAAATGTAGAAAGTTATAGCATACCTCACAAGGTCCCACTAGCCAAGTGAAGAAGATTGTGGTGAAAATAGCGCAATACTCTCTCGCCCACTTAGATTGTGGTAGTAGCATTTTCACCTGTTCAATAATATAAAAAAATATAAAGAAGCAATCATAGAAAGAAGCAAAGAAAATTTAACATCTATTTATGAATTCCTGCACCTCACTAGTTTTGTTCCTACCTTCATTTCAATTTATGTGAACCCATTTCCTTGATTACCTCTTTTTAAATTTGAAAATATTATTAATCTAACTTAAACTTTACATTTTACTTTTATTTATAAGTTCTTGTAGTTTAAATAATATCATGGCACATCTAAAACAACAAATTTCAAAAGCTTACTAAACAGATGCTATCACATATAGTTACGACTTACCCTACTTTTTTCAAAGATTTTCATTTCTTCACTAATTTTTGGGGTACTCTAGTTAATTAGGAAAACTAAAACTTATGTGTTAAGAATATTTATTTTAATGGAGGTTTCATACATTTTTTCCGCATAGGAGGAGGTTACCTTCCCACTTGGGTAGGAGATATATAAGACATAACACTTGTAATTAAGGAATAATCCAGTGTTAAATTAAAGTCAACCCCACTTTGGGTCAAGGTTCTTATAAAAAATACACCACCACCAATGTTGAAAGAACCAAGAGGATCTACTCCAGACAGGGAGTAGTGTCAAGGTGGGTATGGAGATTTGAAAAAAGAATACCCATTAGAATGTCATAATGGTAAAACCACTAATTTCCTCAATCTTGCATGGATCCTAAATATGGACCCAATCATAAACCTTATTATTGGACCTCTCACTACCAGGGAGGACTCTATCATGTTTGATGAGGTTATCTAAAATAACTAGTGGAACCTCAATAGATTTTCCTTTATCCTCCCCAACCTAGTAATAATGTTATCCTTGAACATCCTATCCCCTTTCCCTATAACTGCCATGATAAATTTTATTGGGGACCAAATACCAATGACAAGTTCTCCTCTACTAGTGCGTACAATAGCCTTCTTAACCATGAAATCAATGTCACCCTCAATCAGATGAAAAATTTTAAGTGGTTATTGGAAAGATCCCTTCAAAAAAAAAAAATCAAAACTTTTCTTTAGCTTTTTCCTCACAATAAACTGCCTGCAAGATCCTATCTCAAAAGAATTGACCTTCCCATCCCCTCCAACTGCCATTCTTGTGACCAAAATGAAGAAAATATGAAACTTATCTTCTTCCGATGCCCAAATGCTACATCAAACTGGGCCATCATTTGTAGCCTTGCTACTGCCCCTTCCTCTTTCACCCCAACTTCATTCGGCCCTTAAAGCTAGATAAGCTCTTGAAAATCTATTTTGGGAAGGGACTTTAAGCAATGGCTGAAATGAGACAGTATCCTATTAGTCATACTCTGAAAGCTTTGGCTAACTAGAAGAAAACATGTTTCATAACAACCTCACCCAACCATCTGCAACTATATCATTAACCAAGTTACTGAGTTCATCCTAATCATCCAAAAAAAAAGGATAAAATATCATCAAGACACCATCCTTATAAACTGGACCCATCCTGAAAATGGCACGATTAAGCTAAATGTGGATGATGCTTGTGGAAACTCACCTGGAAATGAGGCATCGGAAAAGTCTTTAGAGACTGCTCTAGTCACTAAATTTTAGGCTATTCTAAAAGCCTTGCTCATACTACTACCATGTGGCTGAAATATATGCCCATTTAGTACAACATAAGGCCTAAAATCGTGGAAACAAACTATTCTTCTGTTATTAATTTGATTAATAATGAATATTCTACTCATACTAACATATTATTTGATTGCAAATCCTTACTAATGTAGTTGGGAATAGCTCACGTGGAGCATGTGTGTTTAGGGAGCAAAACACAGTAGCCGACATGCTTGCTAAGGAAGGTGCGAAGAAACAATCATTTTGTGTTAAGAATTTATTGTCATTTCCACCTATTTATGTACTAAGTTGTCTTAATGCCGACATATTGAAAACTAAGTATGCTCGGAAACAATAAAAGCCTAATTGGCCTGGTTTTGGATGATCTAAACAACTCTAACCTACTTCCATCAAGAGCCAACAACATTGTTGTTCCTTGATAGTGTCTATATATATAAATATTGTCTATACTACTAAAAAAATGCAATGCCAAATTAGAATATTTCATTTTCTTGGAGGTTCCGGACATATTAGCATAAGAGGAGGCTACCCCTCTCCCCTCTCTCGTAAATGTGGGTTGGGAAGGAAATAAATAAGATGTAGCACTTGTAATTATGGAACAATGAAGTGTCCATTTTTTTATATATTGTCACATAGTAGTAAAGATGAACAAGTAATAAGTGAAATTAGCAATTTAAAATGGGAAAAATAAGAAACAGGCTACTCGTTAAGGTACAGTGCTAAATTTTTTTATATTATTAATATATATATATATATATATATATAAGTTAAATTCACAACAAAAATTTGCTTTGTTAACAATTATTTAAAGCCACAAAAAATTCTTTCCCTTTCACGTTTT
>JBDJHY010173529.1:0-12272 GCA_039654485.1 Withania somnifera
AAGGAGATACCTAGCACTTGGATTTTTTTTATACCAGGTTTTTCCTAAATCCAAAACAGAAGCAATACCAAATCTTCGATGCCTCACCCTAAGAGGTTCCATAAGAGGTGGCTTCTCATAAGAGGTACTGTGGGCTCATTTAGACCTTGCATGAACTGAAATTGAACTGACCATAGCAACTTTGCTAGGGTGGACTGGTTTGTTTTCTTTTGTAGGTATTCTCCTATCAGACGAGTAACATACATTAGTATAGCCACAGGGAAACACATAAGAAAACATTAATGGGTAGTGTTAGCCACTCCACACTTAAGTTCTGAGAACACCACAACTGAAAATCAATATATAAGGTACATTAGACTTTCCTTAGCTATTACATTTTAAGTCCAAGTTGTGTATACATGCATTCATATTATCGTATTCCATCATCTTAGCACATGGCTATGGCAGTTTGTTAAACCATCAAAATTTCATCCTATTACTATTATTTTCAACCACACATTTTATAAAACATACAGTGGAGGGATACTGTAAACCACCTCACACTACACGATTAACTACTTGTCACCATAACTATTTCGAGGCACATCAAAATTATTTCTTGTCATATAAATTAAAGGTACTTAGAATTTCCTCTCATAATGTACATTGGCAAAGTTTAAATGTGTCAAAGTGCATTACTCAAACACATTATATCACAATCAAATGCAAGGTATGTTACAAGTAATAAAAATGCACTAAGTACTCCTAATAATGGAAATAAACTACATATACACACAACTATGTACAAATAAGACATGGAAACCTCATGGTCCACCCCATTATCAACCCAATAATTTAGGTAACTCCAAAATCATGAAATAATTCACACTACCAACTCCACCACACCACAAACTTGAGTTGCACACATAACATAACCAAAAGTACTTCTTTAACACCATGCATGGCAACAAAAAGAGTGGTTCATTAATATCAATTTTCATGGTGAACAATGGCTAATCCAAGAAAGAAATCATATGTACAATCACTAAAACCCAATAGAGATAACAGAAAAGAGAGTAGAAAACTTACTTGGGATGCTTGACCATGAAAATTAATGGAGTTGGATATAGAGAGAAGAGGAAAAGACTTGGGCTTTGAGATAAAATAAGGGGTGTATAACGTGAAGGGAAAAAAAAGGAATGAGGGTTGGGTATGTATTAAAATAACCCAGATGGGTTAGGTAGATTTGGTGGGTAAAAATTAATTTCCAAAAAAATCACTCTATCACGACATGATCTGTAATGTGATGGATTGTTTTATCAACCAGTGTTATATTATGATAAGCATCATGATATGATGCCTATCATGATGTAACTTCCAACTATCTAGAGTTGCATCACAATACGTATCATGTCGTGATATGTACCATGATGGAACTCTCAGTTTTCCAGAGTCGAATCATGATATGCATCACAACATGATATGTATCATGATGTGATGATCATGATGTGTATCACAACATGATAGCCATCGTGATAGATCCATACTTGTTTTTTTATATCATATTTTCTATCCAATTACTTACCTTAAGTCCTCCATATCTTCATGTACCTAAAAACCAGCAAAAAATTTATTAAATAGACCAAAAAAGGTTAAAATTATAATACAACTCATGGGTTGCCTCCCGAGTAGCGCCTTATTAGCATCGTTGTACAACCCACTCAATATCACGTATCCACCATATCAATGGATGTAATCCCAAGATCAACACTGGACCAATAATGCTTGACCCTTTAACCATTGACAAAAAAATATTTGGTCTGACTTGTAATCATGGAGCTCGACATCTCCATGCTTCATAACACGTAAAACATTGAATGACCATCCACTTGGAGTGTAATTTCCCATGAAACAACCTTAATCTTAAATTGAATAGAAACACTTGTTGTCTCGAGTTAAAGGATCTTTCTATCAATTTCATATCATGTTATTTCTTTATTTTCTCGTTGTATGTTTTTGCATTCTCATAAGCGTTGAGCCCGAACTCCTCAAGCTCATGTATTTGCGACATCCTCTTCTCCGTGGAGGCCTTGAAATAAAAAATTTAACCTCTTGGTATCCCAATACGTTCAATGCTCCAATTCTAATAGTAGGTGGCACACTTTTCTAAATACTAACTGATACGGTGAAACACCTATAGGAGTTTTGTATGCAGTTCTGTTCGAAACCTCCAGTTGCCCACTAGTCTGTGGGTGATAAGCAATAGCTTCCTTGTACATCATCCCATATTTACTCAGAAAACCTTTAAACCATGAATTTTTCAAATATGACCCACCATCACTAATAATAGCCTGTGGGGTGCCAAATATTGTAAAGATCTACTTCTTCACAAACTTTAGTGCCACTCTTGCATAATTTGTGGGTTGTGTGGTTTCTTACATCCATTTCAAAATGTAGTCAACCACTACAAGAATGTACTTATTTCCATGAGATGGGGGAAAAGGCCTCATGAAATCAATACCCCATACATCAAAGATTTCAATTTTAAAGATATTATTCAAAAAAATCTCGTGATATTTTGATATTGACCCTTTCCTCTGACATTGGTCACATTTCTTCATAAAATCATTGGCTTTAAATAACGAAGGCCAAAAAAATCCTGACTAAAGTACCTTGTGTGCGGTGCGTTCTTATCCATGATATCCCCTATAAGGCAAAGCATGAAATTTACTCAGAATATCATTCATCTCACACTCTAGCACATACTTTATGATAAGCTGCTCTGGTCCTTGCTTATACTAAAATGGCTCATCCAAAAAAAAAAAATTTACAGTCGTGGAACAGTCGCCTCTTTTGTATCCGATTACCATGGAAATTTTTGTATCAATAAATTCATCAATTCTTCATTTGGGAATTCTTCTCTAATATTCCTTTGCTCCTTGATGTGCGCATGATTTTCTAATCTAGATAGATGATTAGCCACCTGATTTTCAAAACCTTTGCAGTTATGAATCTGAAGATCAATCTCCTGAAGAAACAAAATCCACCGCGACTTTTCATCCTTCTTATTATAAAATACCAAACTACCGCATGATTGGTATACACTATCACTTTAGTTCCTACTTGGTAGGACCTAAACTTGTTGAATGTATAAACCAATGCCAGCATCTCAAGAAATCATGGATAAGTCTCCGATGGAACTCCATGTGCCCAAGAAAACTTTACACCCCTTTTATTCAAACAGGGTTTGGTAACTTCGTAATTACGTTAGTCTTTGCTTTGTCAACTTCTAAACCAACAATGATCACCTTGTGTCTAAGGAAAATGTCGTCCTTCATCTAAAACTGATATTTCTCCCAATTAAGTACCAAGTTTGTTTCTTCACATCTCGCTAAGACCCTGTCCAGATTTTGTAACACTTCAAAAGAATTCCCATGAACAAAAAAACCATCCATAAAAACTTAAAAAACATCATCCACCTATCACTAAAAAGAGCCATCATGCATCGTTGAAAGGTAGTAGGAGCATTACACAACCCAAAGGTAATGCACTAGAAAGCATAAGTACCAAACAAGCTTGTGAAGGTGATCTTCTCCTGATTATCATAAGTTATGATCTGCTTGTAACCTAAGTATCCGTCCGAAAAGAAAAAATAATCTTGACCTACAAGTTAGCTAGTATCTGATCCATGAAGGGAATGGGATAATGATCCCTGTGAATTGCCTCATTGAGATTATGATAGTCCATACAAATTCTCCACCCAGTGACTGTACGAGTAGAAACCAACTCATATTTTCATTACTCACCATGGTCTCTCCTCTTTTTTTGGGGATGCACTGCACTGGACTCACCTATTTGTTATTGGATATGGGGAACATAATTCCTGCATCTAACTCTTTTATTACTTCTTTCTACACCACCTCTTTCATTGGTGGATTCAGTCCCCACTGTTGTTGTACTCTAGGTTCATAGTTATCTTCCATCAAATTTTATGCATACAGAATATAGGGATGATTCCCTGAATATCAGATATTTTCCATCCAATAGCCTACTTCCTTTTATTTAACACTTCCTAAGCTTTAGTAACTAGTGCCTCAGACAATTTCGCAGCTAGGATAACTTGAAGAGTTTTATCTTCTCCCAAGAAAGCCTACTTTAAATGGCTAGGCAAGACTTTTAACTCCATCCTTGGAGCTTCTTCAACAGATAGCTTTGGAAGAGGCCCAAGAGGCCTATTTAATGGCTTATACTCTCTTTTCTTTGCATAGACACTAGCAAGATCCAATATTTGGCTCATCTTGTAAGCTTCAACATCTCCTTCAGTTTCTTGAACCGAAATTTCTCTTGCTAGCGGATCAGTAATAATCGATAATGACACTTCATTTTCTGCATCAAGCACTGTGATTTTAGAGAATTCCTCATATATTTCAGTTAACTTTAAGGCCTTGTAAACATCAAATACTTATACTTTATCATGTGCCCTCATAGTTAGTCACCCTGCAGCCACATAAATCAACACATGAACAGTGGACAAAAATGGATGCCCCAAAATAAATGGGGCTTCCAGATCTGGGTCAAAATCTAAAATAATAAATTCCACTGGAAATATCAACGATCCCACCTACACCAGTACGTCCTCCACTATACCAAGAAGTATGACTAAAGAGCGATCAACAAACTATAAAATTATTATGGTGGGTCTTGAATTATCCAAACTAATTTTCTTGAAATAACACATTGTCATGAGATTTATAGTTGTACCCAAATCACATACCTGAGAATATTGAGATCCTAACCAATAATAATCTATATAGTGAAACTGACAGGATCTCTTTGCTTTGTGGTTAATCTATTTTGAATGCGATGTGCACTCTTGAGTTACTACTGTGGATGCTCAATGAAACTATCTTTGTTAGCCACGATGTACTTCACATAGTTGGTATACTTGGAAATTCCCTGCAATACATCAATCAAAGGCAAGTTAATATGAACCTGCCCTAACAATTCCTTAAACTTTTGGAATCCCTGTTATTCTTTCTGTTTATTCAATCATCGAGGAAATGGTAGTGGAGATATCACAAAAGATGTTGCTCCCCATACTTAGTGTCTTTTTCCTTGCCACTATCTACATTATTATTATTGCTTTAAGATTCTTTTCTTAATAGACCTACCTTTTGAGGCACTAACTCCTGTAACTGCATGACCTTCTTCTCGTTATCACTTCTTTTACTTGTCTTGGTTTTTAGTCTGTGTTGCTTGGAATACCCCCTTAGGGCCTTGTATTTTTTGACACAAACTTCTACCCCATTTTCCTCTCCAATTTTTGTGTTGCTATTTATAGATTCTTTAGGTCTTCTTCCAGCATAGGTAGCCTCTCACTCTCAAATTCCTTCCCTTCTAGAAACATTTTAAGCATCTCTTCCATAATGTTACTAGGATTCACATTCTATGAATTACCATTATTCTGCTGATTAAACTTTGGTCCTTACTGCTGACTTGACTGTTGGTTTCTATACTGACCTGGACCCTATTGATGTGGTTGATTCTGATTGTAACCCCAAGAAAAGTTTGGGTGGGTTTGCAATTTGAGTTGTAAGTATTACCATAATTTTGTTGTCCTGCACCTCTCTATGCATTTCCCATAAAGTTAACCAAATTAAGATTGGCCCCGTATACGTCAGACATATGATCACCTCTATAATATATCTTACACCAATTTACAACCCGAGATTGGACTGTATTTACTGCAGCATGCTGTTGTTGCTTCCTAAAAATTTGTGCAAACATGTTTTGAAGCGATGAAATATGTGTTGATAATATACTGTAACCTCTTTTAATTCCATAACCCCTACAGTATTTTTCTTACCACTGGTTCTTGATACATTTCCATTCAGGTCCGGATTACTTATGGAAATCCTATTCAATAAAGTGTTCATCTCCTCATAAGTTCTCTCCAAGGCTTATCCCTCTGCTGCTGAATCTAGCAATATTGTGGAGTTTGGTTCCAGTGCCTCTATAAAGGTATGCAAAAACACTTTATTAGACTGCTGATGCTGAGGACAACTTCAGAGCAATTTTTTAAACCTCTCCCAATCTTGGGGGACATTTTTCCAGGATTCTGTTTAAAGCTCAGGATTTCACTCCTTAACCTTTCTATCTTCCTATATGGAAAGAAACGAATCAGGAACTTCGTTGCTAAGTCCTCCTATGTAGAAATAGAGTTTGGTGGCTACACATCTAGCCACCGCTTTGCATCACCTAGCAAGGAGATTGGAAACAGAGTGAGTCTCACCTAATTTGGTGAAACTTCTATTGGGATATATGTGCCATTTATCTCAAGGAAGTTCTGAATATGCTTCTATAGATCCACATGTGAGAGACTAGTGAACTGCCCACTAGTGTACAAGAGCTGAACCATATTTTGCTTCAGCTCAAATCTACCTCTAGGTGTGGGTTTTTGTATAGAAAAGGTAGCATTTTTGGCCCTTGGAATATCCACCTCATGGACTGTCCTTGCATCTGCCTTTTTAGCAAGCCCTTCAACTATTGGCTGATCTAGTGGAACTATTGGAACTGGATAAGAGAACGCCTTGTTCCTTCACTGTTGATGTGAGAAATGTTCTGGTTCCTGATATTTTTTGACCAAGTCTCTGTTCTGTGCTAGATTAGCATTAGTCAGTGCCTGAGAAAAATGAAGCCTACTAAGATCAAGTCGTTAATAATTGCACAACATAAAGTATCTTACAAGAATCAAAAACTTGTTGATTGCCAAGTCCCAGCAACTTCGCCAAAAACTTATTGCGTCCAAGCACAAACGCAAGTGTATGTGGTCTTACAAGTAATATAGTGGCTTTTTTGAGCAGGTTATAGAACCCTCAGGGACTTGATGTTATGTATTAGTATCATAAATAAATCCTTTAGGCAATTCAATATTTACGCAATTTTGTGTCACAATATAAGAGGTATGATTTTATATTATTTTGAACTTTAACTAAGGAAAATTAAATGAGACTTGGGAAGAAATAGCAAGTGTTGTCAATATGGATGAATATTCCAGGGTCATGGCATTGCACACATTCATGGATGATCTCAGTTTTCCAAAAACATCATTTACTTCTCTAATTGTTGATTCTGGGGTTGAAATTACGCATTAGGGATGTATAGTCCTCTAATCACTATCTATACAAATTGCACAACTACTTCAATTGACTTGTGTTGTGATGACTTAATATAAATGCATTACAGATGTCTTCCCTATTTGATCAAGTGAGTCAACTAAGTATAAGATCTTATATTAGTTGCAAATCATATTCACTTATCTTACTTTATAATCAATAAATATGATCTCACTCCTTACACTCTTGTTCCACTCTTCAGATTCCCAGATTAGTGTACTTTTAGAGTTATAGGTGTATTCTAATAGTGGCCAATCATTAAAATAGATTAATACAACAGTGTAAGAATAATTAACATGAGAAATAATCAATTATTTAGGTTAAACCAATATCATGAATCAAGTGTTTTCCATAACCCCAGAACAAGGGTATTTAACCAATAATATTTATACTTAATCTACAAAATATCATCTTTAACATAAAAATACAAATATTGAGTAATAGAACGTAACCCTAAGTTTTTGAGTATCTTCTTCACTTGCTTCTTTCTCTCCTAAGTGTTGCACACTGCCCCAAAATACCTCCTTAAGGGTTATGTAGTCGCCCAAAGAAATGTCACTTTTGCTGCCAACTTAACCTGTAAGTTAGCAGCAATTCCAGCAAAGACAAACAGGGAATCACAACGTGATCCCTATCGTGATGGGTTAGCCATCACAACCTGATCCCTATCTTGATAGGCATAATTTTCCTATAATTTATCCCTGCCTATTCCGGCTTCTATTTTCGCTTGGTCTACATTCTTTAAGGATCCAAATACACCTGAAATAGGTTAATCATGTGGACTAGTAATGCTATACACATATATATCAAATAAGACACTAAAAAATACATAATTGTTCTCAAAACTAAGTTAAAACATGATACTTAATGGCGCTAAAGTTTATAAATATGCCTAATATCACCACCCACACTTAGACTTTGTTCGTCCTTGAACAATCATTTACACATTATAAAACCAACCTAAAGGTCAATTAATGAATTCACATGATACACCGGTTATATCCTAACAATTTAGTTGCAATTTAAGAACTTCAAACCATTAACCAAAACAACAACAAGATAGACCCCTAGGCAAAGAGCACACACTACCACATTGCTCAACATAATTAGGATTCGTAGGCCAACTTGACACTTTGATGAAACTAATCATTTGTGTACACCATGAATCCCCAAATGTGCCCTCACAAGAAAGAATAGTCCACACACCTATCAATTTATAGAATTGAATATCGGTTAAGGACTTTTAGCATTTATGCATAACTCTTACACTCACAAAGATTTCATACGCATACACAAAGTACCACAGACTTTCTAGTTATGTACATCTTCACTAATTAAGCATGCTTGACTAGAATCAAATAGGACTTTAATGGGTTGTAATATTGGCTAAGGGATGGGTAGGAAAACTATATCATAGTGACTTGCACTTCCCTAAGAACTTCACACTTTTTACATTTCATCACCCATTATTTTTTCACTTCATTTTTTCTTATCCATTTCTTAGATCTTTTTCTCACTAACTATATCATTTTATCTAGAATACCTTTCTCCATTTTTATTTCTTACACTTTCTCTTTTTCTTTGTTTCCTTATCACTTTTGTTTCTAAGTGCATTTTCTTGTTGTATAGGCATTCTATCCAAGAGGGCATCCCTACCATATTACTCTCATTGGTACCCTTTTTTCTCCATTTTTGTTTATTCAGATTTACAATTCAAATCACAGTTTCTATCCTAATACTAAAGAAAGTAGGGTGCAAAAGCCAGAGATTAAATAAAAAAACTTAGAGAAAATTACGGCTACTAAGGAATAGGCAATAGGCTCGAATGAGTAGTGATATCATATCTGAATAGGCTAAAATTTTACAAGACATATTAACAAAAGGCCTATATCATTCTCTAATCAAAGAAATATTTTTTATTTTAGTTCAATGACATGCAGGGCAAGTTCTAGACTAAGATGTAAAACATGGAATATACAAGAATCCTCACCTCACTTGGCACATTGGTTTGACTAATGTTACTCAAAAATTGAGTTTGATTCAAGAGAAAATTGAATGGTCTCCCATTATTAAGCCATATTTCCAATAGTGTCAAGTGTTATATCGTATGCATCTCTATTTAGGTATCCTACTCATTCTGATCAATTTTTGTTCAAAGGTGTTTGATTTTCCAAAGTTAGATACAACACATGATGTACTTAGTGTTTTCAACCATAGCAGGGTTCCACCTAATTTATTCCTATATATGAATAATTTCCCTCAAGATGGTCGTCATCTATCTGTCGTCTGGAAACATCCCTTAATCTATGACTAAAAGGAAAAGAAAAATAAATACATAAAAAATTAACTATTTATACTCCAGATCAAGGGGACTATCCTTAGAAAAGAGACGACAAGAAAAATTAAAGAACCCCAAAAAGAAACATAAAAAGTAAAATAAAAATTACAATATGAAAAACTCTAAATTTAAAACAAAACAAAATAAATTATACAAGAAAATACCATATACAATCAACATACCAAGGATTTATAACCCTACTCCACACATAAAATCAAGCACTATCCCAAGTGCACAAAATAATATAAAAGAAAAGGGCTAAAATAACTCCCTAGTTATTCTTTGAGATCCTCCGGATATGAGATTTGGAGGCTCTCATCCTCACCTGCGATAACAACAACATCTCCCACGTTGCCAATATCATTATCTTTACTATCTTCCTCTGCATCCGAATCATCCTGCATGTACTCATCCTCGGTAGGTACATCATCATTGGTGGGATCTATAAAACCAGGTCCAATCTTACACATGGTTTAGGCATGATCATTCATTGGATATTGTTAGTGTATAGTGTTGATCTTCTCTTCTATCATAGGCCTACAACCGATCCATATCTTAAGCATCTCAGCTCCATCCATGAAGCCGAAGTAACTCTCGTACATGGAATTATGCTCTTGCTATGTCATTTTTTATCCTCCTACCCTCTTCAACTGCCACTTTACTTTTAGTAACATCGACAACTTTAGCAATCAGAGGATATATAGCATCTGCCTGGTGTTCCTCAATACCCTGAGCTCTTAAAAACCTTGTCATCTGCCCCCCAAAACTGTACCTCCACCTCCTATGGTCCGTGCCTTTTCGTTGCAGCAACAATATTAATCTCCATACCTATATTTAAGGAACACCCTACTCCGTATGACTATGGTGTAGTAATTTATTGACATCAGGAATTGGTTGACAATTTTAAACCGACAGTGGGCTTCTTTGTTGAAGTGTGAAAATGAAAGGGCAGTATGAGGCCCATCTTCATTTTGAATCCATCTAGCTTGAGAGCTGAGGCAATATAGAGTGTGGCAAATATGATGATACAGTGGGTGCTTCCACAAATCACGGAATGATGCAATGTTATCTTTATCATTGGTATTTAGTAAATTATTGATGAAAGCAACCGTCACCCATAATGTGTACCCTCGCACCTTGACATTGTTAGTTTCATTTGGGTTCCATTTTACGTAAAACTGATTGACCAGGTCTACATTACATTTACCTTGGTTATCAAATATGAACTTCGATTCCAACTTCTGAATACGAATGAAGATCTAAGGGAACTCTGTAGCTAAGCTTTCCTTGTCAATTGATGTGATGACATTTTATGTCATATTATACAGTTAAAACCCCAAAAATAGAGCATGTTCTTGAGTAATAACAATGTATTTTAACACGGTTGTTAAATATTTATAGGGTTAAGGAAATATATGGAAGTATGCAACAATTGTATAGAAAAAGGGCGATTTTCATTTATAAAGGAGATGGTTCGCCTGCCCTTAGATGAAATTTCTGATCCAATTGCCCAAGAGAAATCACACTGGATAACAACACTCAAATAGGCGACACAACAAATAAACCGTCTGAGGTCAGATGGTTCGCTTGATAAAACTGCTTAGGTGAAAGTACTCTAGAAAAGGAACAAGAATCAGGTGGCCCAGCAGATGTCTCATCTTCTGGGAGACTGTTCACCTTCGTCTGATGGAAAACTCATTGGAAAAAAGGAGGTGACAGATAGAAGACTAGACAGTCCATTTGTCACTAGACGATTCACCTAAAAAGTCGCCCAAATTAAAGAAGGCCCAACCCAAGTTTCTATTACTGCACTTACACCCATACTCTATAAATAACACAATTAGCATAATTTTCAGTGACACACCAGCATATACAATTACAAAAAGAAAAGAACTATTTACATATATTCTAGAGAGAGCAACATACGGAGAGTGTTGCAATTCTAAGGTTTGATATCCTTATTTTTGCAAGAACACAAGTGTTGAATTTATTATTCTACAATCAGTTAAACATTTACTTTTACGGTATGTTACTCATTACGTTGTGGTTTTTCTATTGTAGTATGATACTAATTGTGGGCTAAACCCAACTCTAGGGTTGTGGGATCTATGGGTTAAACTACATTAGGGTTGTACTCTACATATGTTGTTGCATCTATTCCAATGTATGAACATAATCTCTATGTAATAATTGACTTTTAGTGGCTGCAAACACTAGAGCATGCCTAGGTTTAACTAACACTAACCTTGTTGATAAAACTAGGAGTTGAGATTATGCTGTGAAATTCGGGGTGTTAACCCTCATCTAATGGTTGTTACTGTAGCAAGAGTAATCATCTTGAGTTATCATGACAAACACAATGCACTCGTTCACAGCCCTAACTCGTTGTAAAGGAGATTTACTTAGAATCAAAGGTTGGAAAACACTTAAGTAAATAACATTGTATTTGTACGTAGTTTAGGAAAGATTATACAACTGTGTAAAGATTACAATTTGAAGGTTGGTGGAACCCTGGTGAACATGAACCTATATTAAAAATACACTTGAATAAATCGACAGTCATTAACAATCACAACGAATATCACAATAAAACAACTCCTCTTTTTTACCTATCGTTTATCACTAGAAACAAACACTAACTGTTAGCTACTATTGTTGGATGTATATCCAGCATATTATTCCCTATGGGATTGATCCCAACCTAGTTGAGTTCTATATTTGACAACCGACCGCTTATGTTTCAAAAAGGAATATAGTTTGGGTGTTATCAATTTTTGGTA
>JBDJHY010173540.1:0-12272 GCA_039654485.1 Withania somnifera
TCATTCTGTATGTTAGCGGTTCTTATGACATTGACATCGGGTTTTGGGAACTTGTATTACATCTTATTGTTTTTCAGCATATACTGTTGTAGTCCTCCGCTTCGACTACGGACTACAGGATTTGGTTCTCCTACTGGGTGGATTGTAGGTTCCATCATGACTCCGAGAAGTCGGGTCATGATAGAAAGTGCATGAGTAAAATGTCATTTATATTGCTAGTTGATGATATTAGCAGCTAAGATAGTTTGACCTATCAGAATGTCCCAGTTCAAATTCTTGACAAACAGGTTCAAAAATTAAGGAAAAAGGATATAAAATTTTTAAGGTTCTCTTGAGGAACCAGTTAGTTGAGGGAGCTTATTTGTTTCCTTCTAGTTCCATTCAATCTGAGGTAATAGACTCTCTATTTAGTGTTTGCTCTTGTCAATTCTTGAGTAGGTAGAAGTAGTATTGCATGAGTTCCTATATGTGTTTTCATGCATGAGAATTAATGTCAGTCGATTAGTAGTTTCACAAGTCCATATCTGCTTACTTGTGGATTATTTGATGAGTTCATGGTAGTCGAGGTCATTTATGAAATATGCATTTCAATTAGTGAAATTGGTAGTCAAATAAAAATTGGTAGGTTCTTGCAAAGTATTGAGTTTGTTTACAACCTTGTAACATCTAGTAGTCCGTTTTCTTTCCTTCCTGAGTTGTACCCTTCATTCGAGGATAAATGATCTCAAGGGGGAGATATTGCAACGTCCCATACTTAACTTGAGCTTCAAAACCTGTTCTTGGACTTAATAAACTAATAAAATATTCTTAGGTGGCCACAAGTGAGGGCTAGGACTCGTAAGGTTGCACTTCAAAATCATGGATTCCACTCGTGGTATGATACCTGAAGGTTTCATTTTCTTTCAAGTTCCTATGAGTTAGGAATACCAACCCATAAAATGAGCATCACGAATACGTACTATGAAATCATGCTTTGAGTTCCTAAAGTCTGATTTTCAGTTATGTTCCTATGACTTCACTTCATGAGTCGTGAAGTAAGACTTCATGAGTTATGAAGTGAGGCATCACGACCTATAGGGTTAACTCATAGGGTGAGGTGTCAATTCTAATGGAAAAATATGCCCTTAAAACTCAGTTCACGCATTGTGTAATGGCAATCCAAGAGTCATGAGGTGACTCGTGGTGTGGCACCGTCATTTTTCAAACTAATTAATGAGAGGTCATTTTTAATTTCCTCTACCGATCCTACCCAATCCTATGTCATTTTGGACTCAAAATTGGTAGTATTTAAGCCTCATACACTTATTCCCATCCATTCTACACTTAATCAAATCATGTTAGGGTTCTTGTAAGAGTTTTTCTCTAGAAGTTTCAGGAGCAAGGTTAGTTTTTTCTCCAAATACATTTATTTTATCTGTCGGCCCCAAATCTGTTTTCTTAAAGGATCAAAGCTTTAGTAGTATGTCTAGGGTTCTTAATGAATTTATTTTGAGATTTCCCTTATTATATGATTCCTTGATGATTTCGAGTTATAATCACGAAATTGCATGATCTTTGATGAAATGCATATTCCTAACGAGTTAGCATGATTATGGATTTTGTAGCAGAAGTTTAGGAAAGTCTTAAAGTATGGATTATTGATTTTTTCAAAGTTCACACTTAACCTTGAATGAAGTATTGAAGTTTCATAATTACTTGACTTTTATATATTTTTTATCATAATTATGAAGCATGTATGAACTGAGAGTTTTGGATAATTAAGCCCTATTAAAAGTATTGATGATGATTTTTGGTTGAACCACAAGCTGAGTAAAATTTATCATGAACTGTCAAATTGAAGTTTTGATTAAAGAAAGTTTCTTTTGTGGTTTTATATTGATGTTTTGGGATAATTGGTTCTAATGATGGTGTTCCATTAGTCTAGAGAGTTAAAGTTGTAGCTTGACTAGTGAATGTCACGAGGAATTTCTTATAAGAATGGGAAAGTTGAAAGTGAAGTGTTAAAAAAAAATTGGTAGGATTATTAGCACCAATAGGGTGGGCATGAGTCCCTTTTACCCAAAACCTACGTAGCCAAGCATAGGTATTTTATTACAGCCCAATAAGTGCCTTTTTATTAGACTTGGTGGATCCACTAGGGGAAGCTGTAGGTTTATACCCTAGAAAGGTGTGGAGGCCCCTATAAATGTGGTAATATATAGGCTTCATTTCTAAGGCATGAGGTGTGTCAGTTATTAAAAATCCCGAGTGAAGTGAAGTTGATAATTTTGAAGTAAAGAAAGTGAAATAAGGTTTTTTACTGGATCTTTATTTTTTTTTAAAACTTATTAAGATGAGCTTCTTAAATGTGTTTATTTATTACTCCTGAAAGTGGAGCTTTTTAACTAGTTTTGTTAAAGTGTACGCAATTGATTATTTCAATTGAGTTGAAGTTGAGTTGACCATGCACTAAATAGTGTCTCGAATTATTGTGTTATAGATAGTTATTATATATCACGACCCAATTTCTAGGATCATGATGGCACCTACTATACCACTTGTAGGAGAACCGACCCTGTAGTCCAAAGTCGAAGCGGAGGACTGTTATATCTAAAGCAGAAAGCATAAGTATTATAGAATATATATAAATGAAGAAGAAGTAAAAAGAATCAACAATTCCCAAAACCTAATATCAGTGTAACACAAAACCTCTAAGTGCAGAACAAGGAATAAATGTCTAATACAAATATATCTCTAAAATATACATAGAAATCAATAGAAATACTGAAGAGAAGCAGGAAAAGCTAGACGCCAAGCTCACCCTGAGTTTCTGAAAGTCAATATATTCTTCACTAACAGCGATCTGTAAATCAAGGTCGGGCACCTATACTCGGATCTACACATGGGCAAGTGTAGTATAAGTAAATGCTATCAAAGCAACCCATACCTAGTAGGCTTTGAGGGCCCACTAGGCACATAAAAACAATAAAAGAAGTAAATAACGGAAGGCAATAAATAGGGTCATAGAATCAAATAGTACATCATATAAGCTAGCTACTCCTATAGGGATCAAGTAACAAGTAGAACATATATCGCTTGCTAATCACATATTAGGAATTCAGGCAATGAAGAAAGATGTACCCGAAATCCTTGCAACAGTATATGTGAATAATAACAAAAATAATAGAGAGTCAAAAGAAGACCAGGAGAGAACATGGACGGTATACCAGTAACCTCAAGTAATAAAAAAGACTGATAAGATGATACAACACACAATAATCTCAAAAGTAACAGTACCATAACTAAGAAGTAAAGCAACAATATAATAAATAAATTAAACACAAAATTCATGCTTACCATAGGCCTTACATATAAGCCAGGGTACATTGAAGAAGACAAGTGCAGAAATGTAAATACACTCATATCAAGTAAGACATATTTACATTTCTCCTTGGGTACCCTTAGGCCCAGTAGGTAGAATCAATGGAAGGCAACACTAAATGTTCTCAGTATATCCCCACTCAGTCTTATACCCCCACTTCATGTCATTGTAGCTTGTAGGCAAGGCCTATAGAGGTATGCCACCACGTACAATCTCTAACATTATCATAATCTCACATCCCAAATCATAGAGCTTCAAGGGTCTCACAGTCTAGCAACCAATGTCTCATATCAATAACATCATCATGACGTACTTGGCAAGTCATGGCATTCAACGCCTGGATATCATAGTATCACCCAAGACCTCAAGGGAACTGTATCAATAATCCTCCAAACCAGTGGATGTGATAGTTTTGAAAAGTTGTACTCACTACCGTACAACAACGGACTCAAATGCTAGCGGCTATAATCACTGCCGAATGGAGTCGATTTCAAGTCCCAGCATTAATTAGTCAAATATTAATTCCTGGTGCCAGGGTGTAAAGCATGGGCTGAAAAAGTAAACATAGTATTATCGGGTGCTCGATACAACGCCGAGTCTAAAATAGTAAAAAGGTTATTTACTTTATTATTATTAGATTATTATAATTTATTTTTTTATATCCTTATATATCATCATTACTAAAACCATTCTCTAGCCTTTATGGCTCAATAATCAGGTTGTGATACTGGCCCAGCTCCAATGCACTCTCACAAGATCCCAAGGCCCAACCTCTTGTATAATGTATGCACAAAATAGCAACAAGTATTTATGCATGAAATAACAACCATCTATGCCCGAAAAGGTATCACTGGGCAAATCCTAAGTCACAAGCACCATATAAATCTGGATGCCGAAGTATATACCAAATGAGGAAATGAATGAAAGAATGGTACAGGGTCACTATAACCACCTAGATACCCAATTGACGGATGTTATTTAGTACAATCATTCAAGTTATAAACCAAGAGAAAGCCCTACGGAGCTTACCTGTTGTCTAACAATAAAGCGCTGCAAGTTCACAAATATTACTCCGACTGATATCAAGTGAACTCCGATTGATCAGAAACTTGCGGAACAGTATTACACATATCATTACGAGTCTAACGATACAATTATGCTATGTTTTGGACTAGGCCTCAAATCGAGCCTAAATTGGGCTTGTGGAGCCTACTTGTCGAAACTAAAAATGAACTTTTCCATGGGGTTCCCAACATTGACAAGAACATGTGTTCCAAACTTGAGCATGATACGAGTGAGAGAAGACCCTTGAAAATCTCTGAGAAGATTGAGTATTAAAGGGGCTAAAAATTCAATCTTTATGGAATTGTATGTTGAATTCGAAAATGAAAGGGGTGATTATAAGACGTGAACATAAGCTAAATATGGAGTCTACCTGTGAAAAAAAAAAGAAAGAGAAGTAAAATGTAGAGGACATGATTCTCTCGGACACCATGATCTCATCGTAATTTTGAGGTATAGAAAATCTAGTCATCCCAACTACGTCTCCTCAGATGATTGGTAGTTGAATCTGCACCATAAAAAGGATGTACAAGTGTAGCATGGGTACCAAAAAAGGGTAACCAATAGGCACCATAGGCCAACCGGGTGATAATAACACAAAAATAAGGTAAAGAACAAGGAAAAAAAGAGTGGGTCAAAACAATTATACAATGTACGAAAATTCAAATAAGTATGACAATAGCTAACAATATGTAGGAAAGAGAGACTACGTATCAAATATCACTAAACACAATTATTAAGCAAGAAAGTCTATGTCTAAGCTTTAACAAGGCAATAGCTTACAGAGAGGAGCAACATCAAAGGTAGTAGGACACATAAACGGAGCTCTAGCGCGACATACAACTAATAGTGAGTATGGGATGACAGAAATACAAAGGTTAAACAAGACTATAACCATTACAGTAAAGTAAAAAGTATTGAATACAATTATCAATTGTAAAGGATGTAAGCGAAACCAAAAAGATAGATAATGGAAAGTAATCAAAACATAATCCCAATTAGTCTCCCACAGACCAGAGGGAACATACAAGAAAGGAAAAAAGCAAACAAAAATCTACCTATGATCTTATAGACAGGAGGTATATCCAAGAAACCAATGTTAATTCTTCTGTAAGCCCGAAGGGAATAATCAAGCGCGATAGGGATGAAAACAATGGGTGTATGAAAAAATATCACTTAGTTTTACCACTTAAGTCTCTACCATGTTCGAGTGTCCTACTTAGGGCCCACTATCACATCACCGCTCGAACATAATATTACCTCTTAGGGTAACAAAGTCTCGATAACACTGCTCATGGCACATCTAGTCCATCCCGAAGGGATAACTAGTGATAACATTTAATTCATATATCCATTTATTAATAAGGATAGCTCTGTCTAATAAAAATGTGTGGAAAGTATACATATAGATATAAATCCTCTTTTAGTTTAAATCTACCAAAAGTCCAATTTTAGTCAATTATTACACATCACAAAGGTTCCAGATCACAACCAAGCTCTTACCTTTGAATTTATTCCAATAATAAGCATTATTCATACTCGCAACACAATTCAAGTCTTAGATAATATAATAATAATGTCCAGAGAGGCCTGAACCCACCAACAAAATACAAAGGCCACACAGGGCATATAAATCTACCAAACACCTCAACTAGATCCAAGATCCTCTCTAGGAAGACATTAAAGTTATATAATAGCCAGAAACCAAGGATAATCCATTATAGGAACACAGTCGGAGAGGAAATAAGAAAAAAATACCAAAAGGGACATCCAACATAGGAAACATCCCCAACAACTAACCATTTACAATAGGTATGCTCTACATAGATCCAATATAAAGAAAAATAAGTCATAGCCTACCTGGACTTCGACAAGGAGCTAAAAACACGAAGAAAAATCCTAAACTCCTCAAAAACACTTGAACCAGCTCAAGAGTATCAAATTCATAACATATACATCATAACAAGAAAAATAAGACTCGTCTTTCTATACCAAAGCTCTGATCGAATTTTGGGATAAAAATGAGCTTATGGGCCCCATAGCCTAAAAATAGGTATAAAAATATCAATGCATAAGTTCATCTCAAGGGTTGTGTGGTTAAAAATTTGAGCTTAATTAGGTATGAAATTAGTGAGATAATATCCCCCAAACATAAGAATTGAACAATTATACAACGAGGACTTAAGCTAGAATTAAGAAAGAACTACCCAAAGAACTGATGAAATAACAATCCCACATGTTACCTAAGTTGCTAGCAGCAAATACTCTAAATACAATCAATAAATTAGCTCAAGAAATCTTTTTAATGGATTTTTAAACTTGGAGAATGAGGATGAGAATGAAGGAAAAAGACATACATAGGTTCCCACATAGCTGCTCGGGTGGCTCCTAGGCCACTAGGTTGAGGTCTTTGGTGCTCCTAACGGGCCATTAGGTATACCTCTACTCCTATAGATCAAAGGCCACTGGGGTGGCCTAAGGGCCACCAGGGCGATAAGTCTGTAACTTCAAAACTTAAACTTCTTTTGTCTAGAGTATAAAATGCATCCATAGTAAAATTTGAACAAAACAAATACACTAATAACATGGAAATGACATTTCATATCTACTAGAATCATTAAAACATCAATCATAGGTTGTGTGAGTAGGAATTAGGCTGAACCCAAATGAACCAAACAGAGTTAAGAAAAACCCAAAGCCAACTTGATATCAAAAATAAGTCTTATTGCCCAAAGAAGTGTACCAATAAGCCTACCATCCGAGATCCGAGATTCGACATTCCAGAGCTAATGGAAGCATCAAAATTTGAATTTGATGCTCAGTTCATCAAAGGCTGACGCAAGGAAAATTTGTAACTCCAAATGAACTGAATTTTAAAAAAACCAACTCAAAATACAACTAAAAAACCCGATAACTTAACTAAGGGACAAACTAGACCAAATTCAACATTTTGGAGCTAATGAAAATGTCAAAATTTATTCTGAGCATATTTGCAAGGATAGCACCCTTAAGTTCTACTATTCATAATTTAGAAATTCAAAACAGGGAAACTAGGATAACAAGAACAGAACTTCCAGGGAACCGAACTCTTGTACCAGCATGTCATATATGACTTGGAGCAGTTATTTGAAGGCTTTAAGAATAGATAACATGTAAAAGCAATAAAATGATTAGCAGGATCATTGTTGCATCAACCACTAAAAAAGGACCTTCATCCTCAAAAGTCAAGAAGGAAAAAGTCCTTGTAGGTTCAAATAGGTGAGCATAGTAGGCTTGCATATCTCTCTATGTCTCCTAGGTAGCCTCCTAAATAGGATAACAACCCCAAAAATCATCAAGATTAAAATATCTGTAGATACGAGACACCTTATATATCTATCACTAGTAACCTCATGCTCCTCAATATAAGTCAAATGGTCATCATCGAATAACACATACTCTTAATGAAGCATATGTGATTGGTCAGGAACATACCAACGGAGCATCAAAACACGAAATACAAGATGAACAACATCTAAGAGGTAAAAATTATGTATAAACAGGACCAATCCTCTCAGTAATCTAATATCCAATGAACTTAGGTCAAGCTTGCCCCTCCAACCAAACCTCTAATGCCTTTCATAGGAAATATATGCAGAAATACCATACCACCCATACAGAACTCTAGATGCCGAAGTCTATGATCCAAGTACCATTTTTGTCTGCTCTATATTATTTGTAGACAGTCCTAAATAACTCTAACTCTCTTAAAAAACCATGAAGCAAATCAAAACTTGGGGCTGAGTTTTAATACTACTGAACCAAGAAATAGGCAATCTGCAATGCCTACAATATAGAGCCTTAACAGTGCCATTTGATACTATATTGGTAGATGTTATTATACAAGAACTCCTCTAAGTCTAAGTGTTATTCCCAAATACCACTAAAATCTATTTCATAGGTCTGTAACGTATCCTAAAACACATGGATGGGCCTCTCAGACTACCCTTTGGTTTGGGGATGAAATGTAGTACTAGGATCCACTCTTGTACCCATCTCATGTTGAACAATCCTCCAAAATCGATATGTAAAATATGCACCCTAGTCTGTTATGAAGGAACCTAGCACCTTATGCAGTATGATGACCTCCTAAAAATAAAAGCTAGACAATCTATGAGCATCTCAAAAAATAGTTGTAGGCAGGAAATAAGCCTACTTGGTCAATCGATCCATGATGACCCATATATAATCATGACCCCGGGAGGTACAAAGGAGTCTATAAATAAAATCTATTAGTGATATGCTTCCCATAATGTCCTTCCTTCCATCCCTAGGAAACTTTAACCACATTACCCTTACCCAAATAGTATAAGATGCTAATATCATAGTCCTTCAAGAGCTCAACCAACCATATCTTTGTTCCTTCCGACTTAGTATGTACTGTAAACTGTAGTGGCTGGTGTAGATCTAGTAATGAACTCTATACATATAGTGCCTCCATAATTTAAGTGTGAAAACTACTACTGCCAACTTTAATTCATGGGTAGGATAGCTGCACTCGTGATCCTTCAACTGTCAAGAAGTATATGCAATAAACCGACTCTTTTACATAGTGCACAACCCAAATATATACAAATGCCATACAATAAATTATATATGACTGAAATTCAACTAGAAAATAAAGAATGTGTGTGGTGGTAAACAACTCCTTGAGCTGTAGAAAATTAGACTCATAATTTTCGAACATTAGAAGGAAGCATCCTTCCTCGTCAATCAATTCGGAGGAGCTACTATGGAAGAGAATCCTTACATGAGTCTAATAATATCCATATAACCCAATAAAACTATAAATCTTATTAGGGTGGTAAGTCGAGACCAATCACGAACTACTGAAAAAATTTGTTTGTCAACACTAATGTCCCTTTCTAAATACAACATACCCCAAAAATGCCACTGAATCCAAGGAAAACTCAAACTTCAAGGACTTGGCATAAATCTAAAGAGTCCTTAAACTCTCGAGCACTATCCTCAAATATCTCTCATTCTTCTCTAGTCTTCGAGAGTATACCAAGATATCATCAATGAAAACAATCATTAAGAAGTCTAAATATAGCCTGAAAGTTGGATTCATCTAGTCCATGAAAGGTGGTGGGGCATTAGTCACCTCAAAATACATAACTAGAAACTCATAGTGCCTATATCTAATCTAAAATATTATCTTCGATATGTTGGCATCCTTGATCCTCAAATGATATACATAGATCTCAAATCAATTGATAAAAAATATGGAAGCACCCTGGAGCTGATCAAACAAGTCATTAATGTGCGACAGACGATACTTATTCATCATAATGACTCTATTGAACTTCCTATAGTCGACGCACATGTGCATAGTCCAATCTTTTTTTTTATAAACAAAATAAAAACATGGAAAAAAAGATATGCTAGGATTGACAAACCCACTGACAAGCTGATCCTGCAACTAAAAACTAATATTCAGATCTTTGCCTAAGCCATACAGTACTGGGCAATAAAAATGGTCCTTTTGCCCGTGCAATCTCTATATCAAAGTCAATATCTCTGTCAAGTGGAAAACTAGGTAAATCAATAGGAAGCACATAAACAAAATCATAAATAATGGGAAAAGTCGAGGTGGAAAGAAGGTCATCACTTACACCTCTAATATGATACAAATAAGCAAGACACCTTCTAGATACAATCTTAAAGGATTGGAGATAAGAAATGACCTGAATTAGAGAGTGGCTAGAAGGATCCTACATACCTTTGGGGGTATGTCGGGCATAACTAATGTAACATCTTGGAATGTAAATCCAAAATTACATGGTGGGGGAATAACTATTCATTCTAGTATGATGTCAAAATCAATCATATCCAACATAATCAAATGAGCTTGTGAGTTATAATGTCATACAATTACAAAACAGATCTATGCGTATGATCCATTACTAAGGACTCGCCTACGGATGTAGCTATACTCTGGGGC
Source organism: Withania somnifera (assembly GCA_039654485.1). Lineage (NCBI taxonomy): Eukaryota > Viridiplantae > Streptophyta > Magnoliopsida > Solanales > Solanaceae > Withania > Withania somnifera. The sequence continues at coordinate 10,407 of JBDJHY010173540.1, forward strand.
ATAAGTAGAGGTTCACACATCATACCCAATCAATAAATGAAGTACACATAGAAATAAAAAAAATCTGAGTTAGTATCAAATAAAAATAAATCTGGCTGGCGACAAATAAGTAATATACCGGTATCAACTGCATCAGGACCTCCACCTCTGCTTTGTCTAGAATGGATTACAATTGAAGGAAGTACCCCCCCTCCCAGCTTGATTACCTTCCTTACCCCTAATCGACCCCTTTGGACCTCACCTTGATCTCCCCAAGATATTGGTTGGCCATTGCTAGCCAATGGTGGAATTGTATATAAAGGTTATGTTGGTAGAGCTGATGGTTTCATGGCCTTACACTAGGGGAAATCTCTAGAAATGTGCCCAACTCTCTCTAGTCAAGACACCCCCTAGAACTATGAACCTGTGGGAACAGGGTATATCTCTATAGTAATGGCTCAAGACTCCATGATCAAAATAACCTATTTGGTATGGTCCTTCGAAATATTTGTTGTTTGTGTTGGTGTGTCCACCATGCCCCTGTAAATCTAAATATGTGCCCCTAACAAGATGGCTTCCCTAACTTGTCTGAACCTTATCTTCTGACTATAGGGAGGTTATTCAATCTTTCTCTTTTTAAACATGCTCCATGCCCCCATTTTTTCAAGGGATGAATTGTGTTTTCTTGGCCTCGCCCTCTATCATCGTCTTTGTTCTCCACCCCTATCTGATAACATAAAAGATTAATCAGGGATGGGAAGAACAAACCCTTGGTTCTTCCAACCACTACCTCATGCATCTACTCTACAATCAACTTCCTGACATCAAAGGGAAGACCCCCCAAAAGATCTCATACGATCATCCCTCTATCAGTATTCATATTTAATTCATTTGTAAAGGGGACCATATGAGCACATATAATGCTAATCGACGTCCTTTCTTCAGTTGGGAATTGGGAAGTGGGAAGATTCTATTTTTGATTTTATAAAGATCCATCTCGGAGAAATCCCATCATTCAAGTGTCTTACAAATATATCTTCACCCATTTCTTTGGTTGCAACCCTATATTTTGCATGGTCACCATTTAGCAATTGGTAATATGCATTGATTATTTTTGGGTCGACCCAAATCGGTTCTCCCGATTATCACTACTACCTCATTAGCAATTCTGTTTTATCTGCATTAGCATAGAACTAATGGACAATAGAGATATTTTCTACATTAGGCTCTGAAGAAAAAACTATCCATCCCTTAGTCTCTAACCTTGAAAACACACTAGTCATGGATGGTACAAGATTTTCAAGTAGAACTCCCCTCTTCTTTATAATGTTTTTCGAGAAGAGACAATCATACAACTACGAGTATTTGATGGATGTGAAGATGCCTAGATCATAAAAATCATCATTATCAATTGAATCAAGAACATCTTGCATATTTTTGATATTGTCACAATTGAATCGCAAGTACCTACAAAAAAAAGATACTATTAAAATAGTTTCACAGGCATGTGTAGCAATTTATTGTAAATCCATTAAGTAAAAGAATCCAACGTAAAACACGATAACCAGGCCTGTACGGAGTTACTATTTTCCACCAATACTTTCTTCATCGCTATCACGGAAAACTCCTACATAACCGCAAAATATTTTATAATTTGACCATCTTTATCGCGTAACAAGGTATGCTATCGCAAAGAAGGAATATTTTGACCCTCGCGATCGAGCGAGAAAAGATGACATGAATGCGTAGTTTTGCAATTTTCTAGATTTTTTTTCTTTCAAGAATTTTTTCGAAAACATGGTGGACACAGTTTTGTTGTCTATTTTTACACATGATTCTCTTTTTTTCAACCATATTTCACTCCAAACTTGCAACTCACACTCAAAC
>JBDJHY010173550.1:0-12272 GCA_039654485.1 Withania somnifera
CCATCATCAAATTTCAATTGGTATCAGAGAGAGGTCTCACGTCCATTTCATAATAGAAAGTGAGAAAAGATTCATTTCAAGATATAAATGGGTGAAGACATGTATCAAGAATATTTATCAATTTCCAGGCCTCCCTGCTTCAATACCTTTTATTATTATAGAGAGATTGTATGAAGATTTCCATTCAATCCATTGATCATGAAGCCTTGTTAGTTATTAAAGATGGGCCAAAATCTACATACAAATACTATGATAGAAGAAGCTCGGTAAGATAAGCATATACTTCAGAAGTCATGCATATTGCACGAGTCAATCCAAAAATAATGCACCATCTTTACTATGCCTTTAGTCACAAATACTTTAAGAAGGTATCCATGTGTAAAACTGCAAAATAAATATGGGATAAGCTTTCAGAAGTTCACAATGAAATTGCAATCAATGAAGAAAATTATAGAAACATGGATAGATTATCCAAATATACTATAAGAAAGAGTAGAAGGAAGATCTGCGCTGTCTCAATTGAAGAAAGAAAAGAAACTCTCATTGTTAGAGTAAAGAAAATTTAACAAGACTGTTAGAATCTACAAAAGACAATATTGAGAAAGCATTCATCACTAAGAAGATAAAAAAATGGTCTGACCTACTGGAGAATGATTAAACTAGATGCTAATAAGAATTTCAGGGATAATTTAAGAAGTTAATCTCTTCTCTAGAATGAATATAGTGAAAGAAGAGTTGGTCAGAAAAAATATTACTGATTTAATACTTGAGTACTGTAAATACCTTAACTTGAATGACCCGTTGGATAATTATAAGTTGACATTTAATGATAATATTATAACTAATTGTCTCTCTATATTCTTTGAATATTATCTCCATCCTATGCATGTTAATTATTTTTACTCCTTTTACACACTGAAAATCACTACTTGACTGCCTAATTTTTAGCACTTATAGGGTCTTTATTGTAATTTATCCCTTAATCACTTTTTTACCGCCTTAAAAATACTCTATTTTCCTCTTCTTTACATCTTCTCATCATTTCATCGAACACATTAGTCATGCAAAACTCTAGAAATGTTCCTCTAGTCTATTCGAAAAAGCCTTCATAATATGGCTAAAGTAAAAGCCTCTTTACCAGTACCAGTTGATTCAGATTGCACTTTATCTTCATATTTTTCTTCTTCAATAACCGGGGTCAAGATCCTTAATATTTATGAAGATATCAAAACCTTAAAAAAAAGGTACAGTTCAAATTTGATTATTTTCTTGATGAATCAATTTTTCAAATTCGTATAGTGTATATCTCTATCAAGTCATGAAAGATAAAGCCTTCCTACATGGTCGTACAATCAACCTAAATCATCCATCCTTCTCACACTGTAACATAAGTGAGTTCTTTGAATTTTGAGGATTGGAAAAAATCTTTTATATCCTAAATCCCTGCAGTATATGAACCTCTAGTAAGAATGTTCTATGCTAATCTACGTTCTTCCAAGTCATTTAAACGTGAAATCTTTATTTTGGAAAAACATATTCTTGATTATAAACTGTTCTATGAAATTGCTCAGATTAGTTGTGTTGGATATTCTTTTAGTGGTAGAAGAGAATGGCCTTTTGAAATTGATATCTCCATTGAGCAATTTAAATGATTTCTACCTAAGTTATGCTAAAAAATACCTTCTTATTTGGGTTCCAAATATTTGTCTTTTGAGAACCGCGTTTTGACACATAATGTAGCCATTACTCTACATGTCTAATTTTTTCCTTGGAGACACTATGATTACCTGTTGGATTGCTACAAGAATGTGTTTTAAATTGTCATCTATTATTTTGAGCAATATGATTCACTGTGCTACAGATCCTTCAAATTTTCCTATGGAATATTGATCACTCGAATATTGGAAGCATATGATATCAGCCTTACCTTTATTCCCTCCATGGTTTTGAAACCATGTTATAATACACACAATTTGGGAAGCATCGGATATAATAGAGTCAATGACATGTGGATTCTTAAAAATGATCATGATAATCCTAGTGAGAAACCTACATTTGATTCTTTTCCATCAATTGTTACCCTCTTCATCAACAGATCCCGCTCAATCAATTGTGGATTTAACTCCTATTCTTGAAAAGTTGAATATATTGGAAAGAGAAGTGACTTCCATTAAGGAGACTATTGAACCCCTTAGATATATCCTTCTTTGTACTTAGTACTGTATGGAGATAGTCAGAGATGCTACAAAGGAGACAAGCATTGATGAAGCAAAAATTGTTCTCAAACTGGATCGTTTGATCAAATATTCTATAAAGGTATCCAAAGGTATTACAACTAATGGAGACTAAGCGATAGATGCATTTAAAGAAATCTTGAAGTGTTGAAGGATGCAACCACTAGTAACTTATGATAGTTGTCTCGAGGACATCATTAATTTCTAATTCTATGTTTGGTTGTTGACTATGTTTATGTTTGATCAAAAGTTGTTGCAAACTATGCTTTTTGTTGCTACTATTATATTTAATTCTCTGGTATTTTAGTATGGTTGTTAAGTGTTTTTCCTTTTCCATAAATGACAAAAGGGGAGAAAACGACATGAATCTTGTTGAATACTATTATTGTTATGTTATTTATTTTATTTTGCTGGTTAGTTATATAAAACAATAAGAATAGGTGAAACATATAGTATGAGAAATGCTGATCAAATTTTAGGAACAAAATGAGGGGGGTGCATTCCGGATTACAAGAAGAGTCAACAGTTTTTTAATCTATCAAAAAGGGGGAGATTGTTGGTGCTCACGTGTTGGTGAATAACAACAAAGAACAAGCTATTTAATGAAAGGTTGTTCTCATTAAATTGATTAACTCTACTTCTAAGGAATATTTATTAAAGTCTTCTCAAAGACCCAAAAAGTCACCAAGCTCGAAGATGAATTAATTTATTATTATTAAAAGAAATGATTCAAATGGGTTCGCAATTGGAACCCTTTCATATCAAATGAGTTTACATATAATCAAAGAAAGAGCATAAATATTGTTTGTTAGAACATCAAAAAAAAATATTAAAAGTAATGGTTTGGTTATTTTCAATGATCAACACCCTATGGTTGTAATGTCTAGTTCAAACATCTATATTAGGATCTAGTATTCAAGAGGAAAACTACGCTCTATTAGTGCTTAAAATAATTTTTTTTTCTTTACTTTTCATAAGTATTATATAACTTAGTGTATACCAATGTAAAAATATAGTAGAGAAACTGGAGGGTGGAATAACATCAAAGTATCATTATTATTTGGCTCCTAATAAACTGAGTAATCATAAGGATCAAGTTAAGTTACTTGACTTATCAAGATCAGTGTTGCTTAGCTCCTAACAGACTCAGCAAGTTGTGTGTACACTAAGCTACTAATAGACTCAATTGTGTGTTTATTTTCTAAGATCCTAACAGACTCAACAATGTGTATGGGTAGGTTCTTTCATATGCCTAGAATTAAGAGATTGAGCCTTTGTTCATACTCAATCATTATTGTTAAAAGAGTTATATTGAGTATTTAGCACAGTAGAGGATAGAGAAAACTAGTTGAACGCTCCTACAACCCGAAAGTACTGGATTAAGGCTCATTCTCACAACTCATAAATTGTATTTTTATGGAATCTATATCTTACCTACTTAAAAGTCTAAACTTGGTCTCGAGAAATTAACGGTGGTCCAATACCAATAATTCAATAAAAAAAGGGAAGGTCATGGAGTGGATCAAGAAACGTAGGACATGAAAATACACCACCTAACATAACTCCCAGAACTTGGTATCATTATTGTAGAGAATAAATATACTTAAAGTACAAAATACAATCTACTAAGGGAAAAACCACAAAATAGCTACCTAAGATCTAACTAGGATAACTCTGGTACTAGAACGTAAATCACTAAGCAAGGAACCAACTTCTCACCAAAATCTAATGGAGTCACACTAGATATCTCGCATGATTGCATCTGCTCTACTGGCTCGCACTATTATCTGCATCACAAAGAGATTCTAAAGTTTAGCAGAAGTATAATAAACTACAAGTATCCAGTAGGAATCATAGACATACCGGGTAAAATATACCATAAGAAATGTAAAGAGTGATCAACTATAAATAGACAGCGGCACATAATGTATAATAGGAATGAGGTAACTACAGTAAATGCTAGTAAATCCAGTAATGGATCAGCTACAAGTCGGTGTAGTACCAGCTAACAAGTATAAAAGAGGGTTATTATTAGGGTATAACCAACAAATATTGAGCCACAACAAACTCATGACTAAATGCAACGTGAACCTTGATCTCCAATGTGACCAACATAACGAAGGACAAATAAGAAAGTACAAAACCATCCACAAGCTAAGCTATCAACAAATACAGTAAGTGCACGAATAGTACTAATAAGAGATATAAGGAACAAAGATGTCTACTAGAAAGAAAAACCCAACTGTCATCCCATTATACCGATAGGTACAACAAGGCAACCAAGTAACCCAATAGGTACTCCCCCGAAAGTCTCGAAGTTTACAAATCAACACGTAGGAATGCAATCCAAAGGGGTACTAGAAAAGTAATTATATGCCAGCATGCTCCCTCTCCAAGGTATTCTGAATCAAGAGAGAACCACAGAGGAATTGAACCATATACTACTACTCCCCCATATACCCCTTCCCGAGTAGTGTATCATGCCTTAGGCATAGCGACCCTGATTGATAGGGCTAGTGGAGGGACTCAATCAAGGCAACAATGCTAAAAATCTGGCTCAATGCATATATCATATCTCAATGGAAACTCAAGTCCAACCATATAGGTGAAATCCATGTCTCAGTAAAACCCAAATATCAACATATAAGAAATATCAAGAAATCACAGCGATAGCTAGAGAATAACTTCAAATGATGTGAGAAAATAGCTTTATATTTCTCATGAGTAGGTCGTGGAAAATATAGGTATATATGAAATTGGTTTCCGGTTATTAATCTATCAACATCAAGTTACCTTTTAAAATGTTTAATGTCTGGTCACTACATAAAACCAATCATTACGCTAAATTGGCTAAGGCTACTAACTGAAATTCATAAGATGGCTTCAAAGCCATAGTCAAAAGATACATCCCTTCCTAGACAAACTATGGACTTGATCCATGGTAAATTGCAAAAAAGGTTCTTCAACATCCCATAGGGCACCCGTTAATTGATACACACCTATAAAGAAGAGGTCATGGAGATATCATAGGTCACTACAACATAACTCACTCCTAGGCTCGCACTAGCTCGGGCATGATATCAACACACAGGGTTCCTAGCTACTCAACAAAGTAATATTTGGCTAGGTATAATGTAACCGGATAAGGCCTCTAACTATCCATCATATCTGTATTCACCTATTTATGTCCCAAAGGATCAACACATGCTCTAATCATGCCAACAATTAGGTAGAACACAGAATAGTTAGCTGACCTAAACCAACTCTAAAGCCATCAACCTAAATCAGGGGTCGGATAGTAAGCTCTAATCACTTGTATAATCATCTCCTAATCTTATTACGTTCCAGAGTCGGTGTCTCACAAATATGTTGCGAAAGTGTTACTCCTCCACCAATCAAAATAAGTTCCAAAGTCAGAATTATACATAGGGGTAGGTCGATATAGCCCTAGGGTAAGTAATTAATTTTCAAGCCTACTAAGTAGGACATTGGCCTAAAAAATAAGCATATTAGGGCCCAATTAGTAATTCCAACCTCGATGGTGATTTATCATGCATATACTAAGTTAATACCCAGTTTAAAGAAAGTAGATCGTAGCCTGACTGGATTCCAGCGATGTCATTGATAAGCATGACCAAATATCAGTAGAATCACATACAAAGCTTGAAATTATGAGAGGCTAGCAAAAACATAATCCATGTGTCAAGAAGAGTAAAACAAGACACACATTATTATATAAATAGCGGTGTTATAATCCAAACTAAAAACAAGTTCATAGCCCCAATAGATCCAAAAAGGAAATATTTATACCAACATGTAGAGCACATCTCATACACCATATGGTAAAAAATAGGTTCGAATTAACAGTAAGAATTGAATATATATGATCAGTAAGTCTATGTAACATAGAAAGTGAAGAATTACATGATAGAAATAATTGTAGAACCATCGTAATGAGTTTACATGGATTAACTCTTTAAGGCCTTAAATAGCTTTATCTAGCTACAACAATCAACAAAAATAGATAAAACATGAGAAACTATGAAGGAATTTTTTTTATGCAGACAACTATATAAGGCCTACCAATAGACCGATAAATTGGTTATTTGGAATATCTATGGGCCACTGATAAATAGATCATTTGGATGGTTTATACGCTATGATTTATCAGTCACATGGAAGATAAATCGACTATTGTGGCCCTTCCTATGAAGATTTTTTTGCAAAATATAAAAAATCACGTAGAATAGAAACAGAGTCCTTTTTCAATAATCCATATATAAAATCTGTATGTAATCGGTATTATGGACTGAATAAAAATGTAAAAAAGGAGATTTGGGCCCGTATACTATGAGTAAATCCTGAAGAAGATATAATTATAAATAAAGCTAGCTATAAAAACATTTGGGGACCCAATCTATTGATCCTAGCGAGTTCTGAGTGACTTGGGAAGTCAGAGGAATGATTAAAGTACGGAAGATTCATGAGAACATCAAAACGATATCTAGGGCCATTACAACATCCAACTATAAGAACTTTCATTAATGAAAGTTAAAGAAATAAGGATTACCTAGAGATTTAAAAAAATAAGGATACCGAGCTTGCATATCCCTTCTATCTCTACCAGCTAACTTCCTCGACGTGGTGGTAAGTTAAATAAACCCTCACTACTGGAATATCGCTGGACGTGAGCCGTCTAACATCTCCATCAACAATGGCCTCAGAATTCTCAATATAAGTCAATCGATCATCCAACTACACTGACTCAGAATGAAGTACATGGGAGGGATTTGGTATGTTACGAAGAAACATATAAACATAAAGCACCATATTAACAACTGCTAACTTTAGATGTAATGATAACCTATAGGAAACTTCTCTAACCCGCTCCATAATCTCATATTGTTCGATAGACATAGGGATAAGCTTTCCCTTCTGAGAAACTATCATAAATCCTTTTATGGGAAAACCCATAAGAATGTCATTTCCCTACCACTGAACTCTAGAGGTCGAAGACTATGGTCCGTATAACTCTTTTAAAGACTCTATAGTACTTGTAGTCTGTCCTGAATAAGCCGAACTCTCCATGTGGCATCTCCCATCAAGATAGAAGTCTCAACAAAACTATACCAACCAATCCACGGTCTACAATACCCATTGTATTAAGCCTCAAATGGTGCCATATGGATGCTGGAATGGCAGCTATTGTTATTAGAGAATCTTGACAAACCTAACTACATATCCCAACTATCCCAAAAAAAAAGCACAAACCTGAAGAATATATTGGAATGGCTTGTAACATATGATCTCAGATGCCACCACCATTAATGTTGTCTCAAATATCTATAGATCTTTGCAATGTCTGGATGTATAAAGTATCTTGAACAGTAGGCCTCACAAAGAATAGTCTGAATAAAATTATCCACCCAGGGAATAAAAATACAACTACTCATCCACTATACGCCATCAGAATCTAAATATGCACTGCCATAATAACCCATCAAAACCAACTCTCAAATACAAACAAAGGATCTATCCCTGTAATATCACTGTCGAATCAGATAAAACAGAGTAGATGTAGCCTCAACATGAGCAAGGACTCTTCTTGGATCTAATATACCCAGTCAGACCAAATGGTTAGGCAATGACTGAATGTCCAAAGCAAATGACTTCTTTAAAGCCGAGATAGAAACGAAACTACCCATACTAATAGCCTTCCATCTTAAGGCATCTATAACCATATTCTCTTTTCTTGGATGGTATAGATGTCATGACCTAAAATCTCAGTTCATGATGGCATCTAGTCTAGTAAAGTAGACAAGCCCCACCCTACAACCCAGAGCTATGCATAATAGGTTACAGACTATTCCACCGCCAAACATAGTAAAGGAAATCATAAATAATGCATAATAACGGAAGCCAACAAGACACCATAAAAAAATTCAAATACCAAAATGTGGCACCAGTGGCATATGGAACTACTATGCATGATAACCAATAGTTACAAAATACAAAAACTCCTCGAATGAGTAATACAATACAGGGCCTACTATGGACCGAATGAATAGGCCAACAGAAAGAAACCATGGTCGGCTCGGATGACAAAGCTTATTGTAATCTCCATAGTTAACTAGGCCTACTCCGCACGATCCTCGCATTGTTGATAACCCCTGACTTTATCTGCACCATGAAAAAGATACTGAAGTGCAGCATGAGTACCAAACATAGTACCCACTAGACATCATTGGCCGACTTGGTTAAGAATAATACTCGAGTAAATAAGAAAGGATGTAAAATAAGTCATAATTATATAAAAACAATAAGGAAGCATTAACAGTAGTAATAAACAGGAGAGTAAGATATTGAAGGTACTAAAATAAAACTACAAGAGCTAAATGCGATAAATATAAACTACCAAGTTCAAAATTTGATACGCATATCAGGGTAGGGAAAATATACTTGTGCTCTATCCCAGTAAAGCCTCACTAACCATGATACTGTCTATGTAAGAACCACGAATAAGGATCAAATAGAAGAATGCTACTAGCTACTGAATAAAAGTACAACTAAAGCCCTGGTACGCCATATCATATCATATCTAAAGCTACTGACTACCACCGGTAAGTACAACTAGCCTATCATATCCTCCCTGGTGCGCCATAACACTGGTAGGCATAAAACAGCACTGTAAAACCCACAGTGACTCCTCCCTAAATCCCGATGAGCACACACTACACCTAAAGAAATATACAAGGGTGCAAGAAGGTAAAGTAGAACAGTAACAGTCTCGGGCACACACCCATCTGTCAGTGCCAAAAACATCACTGGACGCACACTCCTTGTCAGCATCATCAACATCACCAGACACACATACCTCATCAGTATCAAAACATCACCGGACAAACACCCTCTGTCAGCATCAATAACATCACCGGACACACACCCTCTGTCAGCATCAATAACATCACCGGACACACACCCTCTGTCAGCATCAATAACATCACCGGACACACACCCTCTATCAGCGTCATTATTAAAACAAGGGCCCAGCCCTTTAGTGTCAATATTAGTCCAAACAGTAAATACATAAGAATAATAATGGGGTAGCATCAATAAAGTAAATAGTAGTCCCAACAATAATTATATAAGAATAATAATACGGCAGTAGCAATATGATAAATATCCATGAATAAAGGAGATAAGCAAAGACTCGGATAGGCAAAAGGCCACTAGCTAAAAGCTCACCTCAACACACTCGTCGTGTAACAGATGAATTAAATCCGGAGGTCATTGGCCTCCTCTACAATGGTAAAGACCCAGGTAAGCAACCCTTCACCATCTATGCCCTCTCACTAGACCCTAGAGTTGAATAATGAGCACCAATAGAGAAACGAGGATCAACTTAAGTAACCCAAACTGCACTTCTAGCCAAGTAACAAGAATAATATCACTAACCCAATCGATAATGCACAAAATAAGCCTAAGCTACCTAGACACTATGAGAACCTTCGAAGTGCGCACATAGTGTACCTGAAGCTTCAACATGGTCGATGTCCCTAGGAGATACACAATTGAAAGGTTTTGAAATCAAAATATAAATAAGAGGATCCATATCACACTAGCAAATGAGGTTAGGAAGTTGCATCTGTAGCTAGGAAAAAAACTAAACTACCAGCTCACAATCCTCAGCTCGGGGACTCATGGTCCCAAAGGAGCTCAAGAAGGGATTGAGAGGAAAGGGCAATGAGAAGAGGTGAAAGGGTGGAGCCCTAACTTGAGGCAACAGTTGTCAGGGTGGTCCGCCGTGGTGATCTCACAAGAACAAGGGCGTAAGCTTTCTATAAAAGTCTAGATAAGAATAGCTGGTGAGCCTTGCCAAGGTGACCTCACCAAGATGACCTCATCAAAGAGAACTCAAGGAGCTTGCATAACTTTTCTAAGGAGCATTTCAAAAATAACCTTGTCGAAATGACCTTGTGAAGGAGACCTCGTCAAGATGACTTTGTGGCGCTAGTGTTAAAACGGCAAGGTTATCTCACCAAGACAACAGCGTTAGTGCAACCTTGGGTGTTGGTGTTAGTTTGCAAAGGCGTCCTCGCCAAGGTGATCTCCCCAAAACGACCTCATCAGTACAACCTCAGGGATCTGGCATTACTTTTCTAAGGCGACCTCATCAAGAAGACATCAGGGAATTGGCGTTACTTTTCCAAGGTGGACTCGCTATAATGATCTTGTCAGGGCAACTTCACTAAGATGACCTTACAGCAACCTAAGGGCACCGTGGAATTCAGTGATCTGCAGCAACCCAATGAAAACTCTACGAGTCTCAAACGAGTATTTGAGATATGAAAACACCATATAAAGCATTAACAAACTAGAATTTAAGAATAGAACATAATATAATTGGGAAATAAGGAAGGATAACACATTTATATGCCAATCTGGGAAAAAAGGCCAAAGCATTTGTAAAGCAATTTAGGAAAAAGATGATAGAACTTATGAATTGAACCACAAAACATATATAAAACATCTGTATGATGGGACTCATGGATTGAACCATAACAACGGGGAGAATTACACGTACAACAGCTACAACTAGACTGATGAATTGAACCATAGTTATGGGAACAATACAGGAACAACCGCTACACCCACAATAGTCAATATATAGAAAGAAGCGGTACTCAGCTAGGCCTTTAAAAATAGAAAAAAAAATATCATTTCAATAAAAATAGAACAGAAAAACTTACCAATGGAAAGGAATACAATGGTAATGCTTAGGGATAAACTCCCCTTCAGTTTATTTGAGCTTGGAACTCAAGGATAGCCAGAGCGAATGGAGAAGCTATGAAAGAAGTGGAAAAAGATCTGAAATTTAAAAGGAAAAGTCAGGGCCAAACTATCCACAAATAGCACAACAGCTTGGGCTAGGAGCTCTATTACACGACCAAAGTCAAAACAAATAGCCTATGGCATAGACTAAAGGTCCAACTAGACCAAAGTCAAATTTCCAATGCTAAAATAATTGTAAGAAATCGATGCTGAGCCCTTCTACTACTAATTTACGCTCAAGTTCCACCATTTTGAAATTCAAGCTTTAAAATAGAAAAACTCAAATAACAGGAAAATGAGTCACTAGGGTACCGAGATATCAGTCCCATCAAGTCATAAATGACTTTGCCAACTACTAAATGACTCTATATATGGGAAAAGAAAGAAAGTGAGGAAATAACAGAGTAGGTCATTTCAATATCCACCACTAAAATGGACTTTATTCCTCAAACGTAAAAAAGGATAAAGTACATGCTGGCTTGAATAGATGTGGATACTAGGCTCGCATATCCCACTCTGTCTCCCAGGTAGCCTTCTCAACAAGTCAATGTGCCCAATGAACCCTCACTTTAAGAATCTTCCGGGGCCTGAGCTGCCTTACATCTCTATCTATAATAGACTCAGACTACTCAATGTAGGTTAGAGTGTTGTCAATCTACAAATAATTTCGATGAAGTACATGAAATGGGTTTGGTACATAGAAGCAGAGCATCAAAAAAGACTTGGCCTAAACACATGCCAATATACACCTGGGTTCTGAAAGATTAAGCCTAACTAACCAGTTAGCCAATGATTGGACTTCTACCACAAATGGCCTCTTAGAGATTGACAAGGCTGCTAGGCTACCCATACTTACCGCATTCCTACTCAAGGCATCTGCTACTATATTTACATTTCCCTGATGATATAGGATAGAGAGAACGTATTCTTTCAGCAGCTCGATCCATCTTCATTGCCTGGAATACAACTCTTTTTGATTCATAATATACTGAAGACTATGATAGTGAGTAAAGATCTCACATTGTACCCTATAGAAATAATGTCTCAAAATCTTAAGTAGCAAATACTACCACTCCCAACTCTAAGTCATGAGTGGGGTAGTTACGGTTCATGCACCTTCAGCTGCCTTAAAGAATATGTAATAAATCTACCTTGCTGCATCAAAACACATCCTAAATCGACACTAGAAGCATAACAATACACGGA
>JBDJHY010173561.1:0-12271 GCA_039654485.1 Withania somnifera
CACTCTTGGTGGAATCTTTGTACCGGGGAGGGTGTGTATGAGCATTATTTACGTTCAACAGTACTTTGCATTGTATTATTATACACTTGGTTGCACTCTTCAAGACTTACGAGGGAAGTCCCATTGGGTTACATATGTGCTGATGTGTTAGTTTCTATATAGGATTTGTGGCTACTATTCTATGTTATTTATTACCTTTTTTGCCTTAGTTACTATTACGTTCAGTAGTTACATTCCCTGCATTACTCTTTTTTTTATTGGTCCTTATTTGTGATGGTTACGTTAGATCTCCAGGTACGTGTAACATTTGGTCATGATTTGCTTGTGGCCCAAGTTCTATATGTTAAACCTTGATTGTGATTTTTCTTTATACTTGTTAGTTGTTGCTTCACACTAATAGTTGATATTTCACTGAACTTACTAGATATTACTGCAGTTACCCCGTTTTCTGTTGTACATTACTTGATATTACCCTATTCACTTTTGATCTCTCTTTACCTTGCTTATGCTTACTTTTTGCGGTCGGCATATCATCCCTACTGAGTGCCCTTTGTTTTTGGTACTCATGCTATACTTCTACATCTTTTTGTGATGCAAGTCTTAGAGCGAATCAACAGAGCGGATGCAATCGTGTGAGCTAATTTGGTGTTGTTTTAGGAGAGCTTGTATTTGGCGTTCTGCTGGCTGGTTTTCCTTCTGTCTTCACAGATGTTCTAGTTGGAGTATGAATAACTACTCTATAGTTTTTTCCTTGTTTTGGGTTGTATTTTGTATTTTTTTTGTATATAAATGCTCTACAACTGCGATCTTAGGTTTTGGGGAGTTAACTTTTGGTTGTGTATTTTCTTTTTCTGTTTCTATTTCTTCTTTTCATCTCCCTTCTCTTTATCTTTTGGTTCTTTGTATTGGCTCATCAGCTTTATGCTCTGAACCGGGGTTAGTCTTGTCAATAGGTGGAATGTAGATGCTACAACTCGATTTTCGGGTCATGAAAATAGTTTTACATATTTACTCCTTTAATTTTTTTGAAACTTTATAAATATTTTTGAATAATTTGAAAAAGAATTGATTGCAAGCGTAATAGGGAAAAATTAATTGATTTTTTCTGGATTAGTATGGTTAAAAACTACTATGAAACAACTATTTTTAATAAAATGATCAACTAACATGGAACAGAGAAAATAATTAAACAAAAGCAATAAAAGTGTTTTACATCAACTTGATCAATTGATCAAGCTATTATCTCATCTATTCTACATTCTCTATACTTGATAGTAGCCTTAGAGGATCCAGCCTTATGAATTATGTCACAACATTCACATCTATTGATCTGCAAAAAAATAAAAAAAAATTAATAAAGACATTGAGATCATATTTGAGATCTTTATGTAATTTTCGTACAAGAGGTAGATGTTGTTAATAACTTTTATGCTTCTTTTCGTTTTTAATTTTGGAAGAGTACGTTGACGCTTAGTCATTAAAACTAAACGGCGTCGCCTAAAGACAAATTAGTTTAAGAGTTTGTTAAAAAATAAAGGGCTGCGATGAAAAGGAAAGTACATCTCAGATTAAAAGGGCAACATTACAAATACAAAATGGAGCAGATGAGAAGGTTAGCGAAATTGGTATGTTCACTTACTCATGTTCTCTCTCCTCTAACTGCTTTCCTTCTTCCTCAATTCTCTCAAACCTTTTCCCAAATCTACTCGCAATTCTCTTATATTAATTCTACTTCTACCTTCATTATCATTAGATTATCGATCTTCTCCATGTAAAGATCCTTCTACCTTGAAGTGGTTGATTCTAGAACTGAGCTATGGATTACTGGATAATTTGCATTAGTTATAGCAGTTAGTGTTTTCAATTTGATTTATGGGGTTTACTGTTATATTGGTTATTCAGCAATTGAATTGAAATGGAGTCTGAATAGTTGAGTTCGAATTATTAAGAACATTACATTTGGTATTAGAGCGGCGATTTTGATTATTCCTGTGAGGATAACTAGGACTGATTCTACTAGGTTGAAACAGACTGAGTAAGCTATTAAGAAATTAGAAGGGCAACTAGAGTCAACTAGGGTGGATACGGGTGCTAATTTTCAGGCCATCGATTCGAAATTGGCTGAAATGAGGGCAAATCAAATAGAGATCAAACATATGATGGAGGAGACACAAGGTTCCTTGATGCGATTAATTGAAAGAGGAAATGGTAAGTCACCAGAAGGTTCAGGTGAGAATAACAGAGGTGATGGTATCCTACCTATACCTAGATCTAAAGAACAAATTGGGGTCATGGAAAAGGAGAAACCTTCCACCCCAAGTTACAATTTCCCATTTATGGTGGGAATGAGCCTTCCAACGTGGTTAAGAAAACGTGAAAAATATTTCAATATATGTAGGATTACTGATATATGAAGAAACTAGAGATGGCCACGTTGCACTTAGAAGGAAATGCAGAGTCTTTGTACTTCTCTTTCACTCTTGTCATACGACAAGTGAGATGGGAAGAGTTCTATAAAGAACTTATTTATGAGATCTGAGGATGAGGGCTGTGATAGAGTAGTGAATGATTTCTAGGTCTTATCTAAGACTACTACTGTGAATGCCTACCTGTAGAGATTTAAAGACTTAAGAGCATTGGTATTGATCTAGAGTTCCTGAAGATTTCTTATTGGAATGTTTTATTTGAGTCCCTAAGAAGGAGATTGGAGAAAGATTAAACATGCACGAGCCTTACACGTTTACACAAGTTGTAGCATATGCTAAAAAGCATAAACGGATTATTAATGCTAGATAAAGGAAGGCTAAATGGATAAATAATGGATCTATTGTACTAGTCATTAAATAGTCATCAAGAACTAATTTCACTCTTAAGAAGGGTCCTGCAAATAGCACAAAGACTGAGATAAAATTAGATTTTAGAAGAACCCCTACAGCCTGTTGGAGGTGTGGAGAGAGATACCATCCTTGATCTGTTTGCAAGGATAAGAAACTTAATATGATGTCTGCAACAGAGGAGGAACAACTCATGGAAGGTCCATCTGAAAAGAATCAAACAACTATGCCTGAGCTAGGGAAGTCTAAGCAAGATCTAGAAGAGGCGGAGGAAGACGCAGTGCCTGCAAGATCTAGAAGAGGCGGAGGAAGACGCAGTGCCTTTAAATGCCATGTCAGGAACTCTTGAACCTAATACCTTCAAGCTTAGGGGCACCATTAAAAATAAAACTATCATTATCCTATTTCTGGATAATCATACAACTAAGGAACTTGTTATAATAGCCAAGATAGATACACTTTTAAGGGTCACAGTTGCAAATGAACTGCAAATGTATAGTTTATTAGAGTGTTACTCAAGTCAAATAGAAAGCTAGAGGTTTGGAATTCGTCGACAAGTTCAGGTTGTTGGATATAAAAAGTTGTGACATGGTTTTGGGGGATACTGGATGAGAGCATACTCCACTCACCTTCGATTATGAAACTTATATACTGAGGATCAAGCAAGCTAGAAAAATGGCGGCACTTAAAGGGGATATGAGTCAAGGAGAAATGCATCAAATTACATCTAACAGTTTTGAAAAAATACTGAAGTTGGGACAAGCATTTCTACCTCATCTCTTTAGCATGGAGAGCTAAAGTGACAAATCTAAAAGAGATACCGAGAGAGGTGAAACAAGTTTTAGATTACTATTTTGATGCGTTTGAGGAGCCTAAATCATTGCCACCATCTAGGGACCAAGACCATGCCATTCCCATTATTCCAGGGTCCATTCCAGTATCATTAGGACCTTTAGGTACAACCATTATCAGATGACTGAACTTGAGAGACAAGTGACAAATATGTTGAAGCAAGAAAGCGTACAACTAAGTCACTCACTTTTCTTCACCAGTGTTGTTTGTGAAGCAAAAGGATGGAAGCTAGTGATTTTGTATAGATTATAAAGAATTAAACAAGATCACTGTGAAGGATAAATTTCCAATACCATTTGTTTATGATATCTTAGATAAATTGGGGGGTCCAAGTATTTCTCTAAGATAAATCTAATAGCAGGATACTACCAGATTAGAATAAAGCCACAGGACATGCACAAAAAAGGATTCAGGACTCAGCATGGATACTTTAGGTTTATGGCCATGCCTTTTGGTTTGACAAATTCACTTGCCACCTTTCAAGCCTGATGAACTCAATATTTGATCCCTACTTGAGAAGGTTTATACTAGTGTTTTTTTTATGATATTCTAGTTTATAGTAAGTCACTCACAGATCATGTGGAGCATATCAGGTTGAAATTTCAAACATTGCAACAACATAAGTTGATGACCAAAAGATCAAAATGCACTTTTTCTAAGGAATAGGTGGAGTACATAGAGTACATCATCACCATCTGAGAAGTATCAACAGCCCCCTCTAAGGTATAGATAATGTGGAACTAGACAGAACCTTAGAATCTCAAGGGTTTGGCGGGGGTTTTTGGGACTGACAGGGTATTATAGAAAATTTGTCAAAAATTATGGAACTGTGAGAAAACCCTTGACACACTTACTCAAGAAGAATGCATTCTTTCATAAAACTCAAATAGGCCATGAGCAGCACCCCTATCCTAGTTGTGCCAAATCTTGGTAAACACTTCATTATTGAGACTGATGCTAGTCATTATTGATTGGAAGATGTATTGATTCAAGAAGGAATGCCTATAGCTTAAAATAATAAGGCCCTGTCACCTAGACACTTGGGCAAATCGGCATATGAAAAAAATTATACGACAGTCATAACAACCATTGACAAGTGGAGACATTACATTCAAGATGTACACTTCGTAATCAGGATAAATCATTTCAGTCTGAAGTATCTCATGGAACAAAAGGTGAGTACAACAATATAATAAAAGGGTCTCACAAAGTTCCTTAGACTAGACAATGAGATTCAGTATAAAAAGGGGGTAGAAAATAGAGTTGCAGATGCACTCTCTAGGGTACTGGGTGAAACTAGAGTATACAATGCCAATACTAGAGTTCTACCAACTTGTATGGAGGAGTTGAGAAGATTTATATGGGTGGCTATCCTGCATGAGAGCTCATTACTGCATTGACAATGAATCATACGTCCCACTAGGATTACACATTTACTGCTGGTAAGTTAAGGTTTAAAGAGAAATTATATGTAGGCAAGACTATAGCATTGAGGCAATAAATACTGAAAGTTGTTCATGCCTCATCCATGGGAGGACAGTTGAGGCAGCAAGGAAAATTGAAAAGGTTGCAATTCTATTCCATCTGGCAAAACACGAAGAAGGATATTCAGGAATTTGTATTTGTTTATGACATTTACTAGCGGAGCAAAGATAAAAATGTGGCTCATCCTGGGTTACTTCAACCTCTGGACTCTCAAGCCTAGAAATACATTAGTCTTGATTTTATAGAGGGGTTTCCCGAATCACTTGGAAAATATGTGATTTTAGTAATGATTGACAGGTTTACGAAGTATGGCTATTTCTAACAAGTGTGACATCCCTAAACTGCTATTACTATGGCTAACATTTTTAGTCAGGAGGTCCGCAAGTTCCATGTATTTCCTACAACTATGGTATCAGAAGAGACAATAATTTTACCAATGCCTTCTGGAAGCATCTTTTTTAAATCAGTTGCCACTACCTTGTGCATGAGCACTGCATACCATCCAGAAGATGATAGCCAAACTAAGAGGTTGAATAGATTTGTAGAGGAGTATCTAAGAGCTATGACCATGAGTAAACCTAACCAATGGGCACACTGGTTACATCTAGCAGAATGGTGGTATAATACGAATTACCACTCCTCCTTACGGTGCACTTCTTTTCATGCTCTTTATGGCTATGATCCCCCACCACTTCCCATGGGGCCTCATTTTCCTACTCCTATAGCGACTGTGCAAGACTTAATACTACAACGAACTCATCTTCAATAAGTACTAAAGGATTATTTAACTCAAGATTTGGCCAGAATGAAGTTTTATGCAAATCAAAAAAAGGACTGAGAGATGGTTTAATGTGGGTGAATGGGTATATTTGAAGATTCAACCTTATATACAGACTTCCTTGGTCTCATGAAGAACCTTAAGCTCTATCCTAATTATTATGGACCTTATAAGATAGATCAAGAGATTGATACAGTTACATACAAGCTCAAATTACCTCCCAATGACTTACTCTACCCTGTATTTCATGTATCATTTCTCGAGCACAAGACTGGACCCACCATTACTCCTCGAATATAGTTTCCCTTGGTCGTAGATGATGGATAAATCCTTGTCAAACCAGTGGCCATTCTATATAGGTGTATGGTTAAGGAGAATAATATAGTGGCTGTTAAAGTTCTCATCCATTGGGAGAACTTTTCCCTAAAAGAAGCTACCTGCGAAGACTGTTCTTTCATAAAAATTCAATTTCCCGACTGTGCTGCTCAGCTCAATTCACATCCTTGAGGCCAAGGATGTCTTGAAGGAGGATGGAATATAATGACAGTAAGTCATTACGATAAAATGTCATCGCCCGAGGAAGGATAACTTTAAAAGTAAGTTAATAAATAAAAGGATGAGATGAAAAGGAAAGGACAACTCAAATTAAAAGAGAAATATTAAAAATAAGGTATCGAACACAGGAGAGGGTTAAGGAAATTGGTATTTTCAGTTACTCCTGTTCTTTCTCCTCTAACGGCTTTCCTTCTTCCCCATTCTCTCAAAACCTTCCCCTAAATCTACTCTCAATATCATATATAAATTCTTCTTCTACCTTCATTCTTCCATTGAATTAGTTATCTTCTTCATGTAATAGATCCTTCTAAGAGCTGCGTTATCACATTCATTTCAGGTATGCTTAAGTGGTTGATTCTGGAACTAAGTTATAGACTATTGCATAATTCACATTAGTTATATTAGTTAGTTATTTGAATTGTTTCTTTATTTTAGTTGTGTTATAAACCGATGGATCCTATCCGAGTTGTTCTTGTTTTTAATTGGAATTATGGGGGTTACTGTTAGATTTGTTTTTGATCAATCGAATTGACATTGAGTTAGGATAGTTGAGTTCGAACTATTGAGAATATTATGGAAAGGGATAAGAAAATATGTTCTTCAAATTTTCTAGATTTTTCATAGTATATCCAATAAAATTTATTTATATATATATTTTAGTTATATTTATGTTTAGTACTGAGTTAAAAATGAATCTACATTTTTATTAATTATATTCTAAAGTATGCATTAAAATGTATTTCTGTTCTAGAAAAATAATTTATGATTTGTTGATATTGTTATGACGAAAAGTGGTAAACCCAAGAATAAAGAAAATAGGGAACACCAAATAACTAGAAAAAACCCTTCAAATCGAAGATAACAACCATGAGATACTGAAAATAGATATAGATCTACTATAACAATAATAGTGTTAGAAAATTCTCCAAATGGCTACATCATAAGTACAAAACAAGGAGAAGTAATAGTTACACTAACAAAACTAAATAGAGAGAAATAACTCAAAATAGAGTTGTTGTATGGGACTCAGAACTAGATGGTTTGGACCTCCAAATCCGATCTTCAACATTCAAATCAAATATCAAACTGTTAGGAACACTCCATCACAATTTCAACCCGATCCAATGGTTATATAATCATAAATATCAATTTGAAGATGGATGGTTGGAGAGAAAAACTACATTATAAAATAACCCCTTCTTCTCTCTTCGTGAAAGCTCTCTTGAAAACCTCTCTTTTTTGCTATTATCTTTAAAAAAAAATTCAATGAGCAATTCTCTCAAGTATCCGTATTTATAGATAAAGAGATGTGTTTTATTAAAAGTAAAAAAACAACTCCAAATTGGAATAGAAAACCCAATCCTATTCCAAATAGGAATGGAAATCCAAAGAGAAAGGAATAGGCCATGCGTCTTGGGCTGGAACATGGGTCATACGCCAACAAACTCCCTTTCCATCCAAGGGTCCAAATGTATCTTTAAGTGAAAGAACTATTGACAGACTTCATGTCTGCCAAAGTTCTATGATACTCATGCTTCTCTGCAATCACCAGCTTCGTTAGCATGTCTGAAGGGTTGTCATTAGTATGTATCTTCTCAACCTCAAATAATTTCTCTTCCATGACCATTCTAATCTAATGATACTTTCTACTAATATACATGGACTTAGAATGAAAAGTGAAGAACTTAGGTGAGATAAATAACACTCTCATTATCACAAAACAACATAAACCTTGACTGATCAAAATCAAGATCTTTCATAAGTTCCTTTTTCTAAAGAAATTCTTTGGCTC
The DNA here is from genome assembly GCA_039654485.1 of Withania somnifera. Taxonomy (NCBI): domain Eukaryota; kingdom Viridiplantae; phylum Streptophyta; class Magnoliopsida; order Solanales; family Solanaceae; genus Withania; species Withania somnifera. The sequence goes on from JBDJHY010173561.1 coordinate 8,297, forward strand.
CTTCAATAATATCAATAGATTCGGCTTTAGTGGTAGATAGAGTTATGTATTTCTGCAACATAGATTGCCAAGAAATATCTCCCCCTTCATAAGTGATCCAATAACCGAAAATGGATCTTAAATTGTCAGGATTACCATCCAAATCAGAATCTATGTAGCAAACAAGTACAGGCTTTCTACCATAACACATGTCCATATCAAAAGTGCCCTTCAAGCATTTCAGTATCGATTTTACTACATCCCAATGTTTCTTTCCAAGATTAGAAAGAAATCTTCTAAGGGTACAAACTACATGTGTAATATCTGGTCTAGTGCAAACCATAACATACATCAAGCTACCAACCCAGAAGAGTATGGAATAAAAGACATGTTTCTTCTCTTCATTTATGAATGGACTCTGGCTCGTTCTCAGTTTAAAGTGTTTAGCAAGAGGAGTACTAACCATTTTTTCTCCTGTAATATTAAACCTCTTAGGTACCTTCTAAATGTACTGCTTCCAAGATAATGATAACTCCTTTTTCTCTTTATATCTGTGTATTTGTATGCCTAAATCTTTTTTGTTGGCCTTAAGCCCTTCATTGCAGTTGATTTTCTTAAATTCTTCTTAAGGATTGCAATTCTAGATTTATTTCTTCCAACAATCAACATATCATGCACATAAAGTTACAAGATAATGAAATCATCATCAACAAACTTTTGAAAAAACACAATTCAAACTTTAAGTACCACTGCATGGGTTATTATTTCAATCCATAAAATCTCTTTCTTTATTTGCAAACATACTTTTCTTTTTCTTTAACTACAAAGCATTTAGGCTGCCCCATGTAAATTTCTTCATCTATATCACCATGAAGAAAAGAAGTTTTGACATCCATCTGCTTAACCTCTAAGTCTAGACTTGCAGCTAAGCCTAGAACCATATGAAGAATATATTTTCACAACAAGTGAGAAATTTCATTAAAATCAACTTTCTTTTTCAGGTCATAACCTTTGACAACCTTCGCCTTATACCTAGGTGCAAAGATGTGTTTTTCTTGCTTTATTCTGAAGATTCATTTGTTTGATAAAGATTTCTTACCTTTCTTTAATTTCACTTACTCATATATTCCATTCCCGTGGAGTGAATTTATGCCTTCTTCCATAGATTCTAAACATTGATCTCTATGAGTATCTTGCTCATAATTTTCATGTTCTCCCATGTCACTCAAAAATACATAATTGTTAGGAGAATAATGTGTTGATGTTTTCTTCTCCTGAGTATATGTTCTAAGAGAGGTTTCAAGAGCATCAAAATTAGTTTCCTGAGAAGGTTGCAGATCAACCATAAAATCATAATTGGGAACATATATATGTTCACCACCTTGATGATCATTTTGATTCTAATCACCATCAACATCAGTATCTTGGGTTCCATGTGAAATAGAGTATTAGTAATAAGGAATTGGATCAACATTAACTAAAATCTCATTATTTTTAGAATCTGTATTCTTAGTCTTGTTAATATCTTCAATAGTTTGATCTTCAAAGAATGCTGCATCACGACTTCTGATAAGCTTTTGTCAACCGGATCATAGAACCGATATCGAAACTCATCTTGGACATAACCGACAAAGATGTATTTTTTAGTTTTGACTCTCATAATTTGGAACATTCACACAAGCTTTACGACCAAATACTTTCAAGTGATCATAAGAAACATCTTAGGTGACAAATTGATAACATAAGCAATAGTGCTAACTACTTCTACCCGAAAGGAATTTGAAATTTTAGCCTCTGAGAGCACACATCTAACTCTATAAGGTATGGTTCTATTCATTCTTTCTTCCAAGCCATTCAATTGAGGCATCTTGGGTGGATTTTTCTGATGACGAATTCCTTACGAATTGCAATAATCAAAAGGACCACAATATTCTCCATTATTATCTGTGTGAATGCATTTTAGTTTCTTCCCACTCTATCTCACATATAAGGCTTGAAATTCCTTAAAATATCAAGTACTTAATCTTTGGATGGTAAAGGATATACCTAAATTTTGAGGGAATAATCATCAGTAGTAGTCGCAAAGTAAAGTGCACCGCCTTTTGACTTTACTTTGAAAGAACCATACAGGTTAGAGCGTATAGCTCCAATAGTTTAGGTTTTACTTAAAGATGATGGCTATGAAAACAAACTCTTTTTTGTTTATCGGCTAAGAAATGAACACATCTTTTTAGTTTTACTTCTTTCACACCAGTAAGCAAATTCTTTTTAGCCAAATATGTTATCCCCTATCATTCCTGTGACTCAGCCTCTTGTTCTATAATTATGACAAAGTGTCACTCTCCACCAAATTTATAGAGTTACTAAGGATTGATCTTTGTATCACGTATAAACTAGAATAATTTCTTCATCGATCCACAAATAATGAGCCTCTGGTGAGTTTTCATTGTCCATTGAGCGTGTCATTATGTAGTCAATCATCTTCTAGTTGTCCTATAGAGATAAAATTTAAAGAAATTTCTGGATCATGCTTGATATTTTAAAGCAACAAGGTTGTTTTAATATTAGTCTTTAAACAAATCGTGCCAATACCATACACCTTAATTTCACCAACATTGCTCATCTTTAACACTCTAGAAATGATAGAGTATAAGATGAAAATAAGTCTTTCCTTGGCATGACATGATATGTAGCTTCAGAATCTACTATCCAACTAGTATCTTGGGATACAAAATTAATGATGTCATTATCAAAAGCAAAGAGAAGATCATCTTGGACTACAACAACAATATCATTTTTGTTATTCTCTTATTTCTTTTCTTCTCTAATCTTTTGCTTCAGCTTGTAGATGAACCTTTTAATAGTTCTTGATAAGTGATAAAAATATCACTCATCGTAGTCTTTCTTTGCTATTCTTTTAAGGTGTTTCATCATTATATGAGCCTACTCCGCGTTATAAATTGATCAATATAAGGTCTTATGATGAAGAAGTACTATGGAGAAAAGTACTAAAAATAGAGCAAAAAAGGCTACTGTCCCTGGAAATATGAAACTTATGCGTGATCGCGGGTTGAAGGGAGAATTGAGAATTAGCGTGAACGCTCTACTGGATGTGATCGCTCTGGAATCTAAAATTCACCATTTAGCGTGAATGCGCTGAGTTGTGCGATAACACTTTAACGGGACTAACAAGCACCTGGGCAGAAGTGCTATTTCACACTTTTGGATCCCAACTATGCATAAAATATACCAAGCTCGTATTTTTGGGGGATCTTTGGTAGCCAAGAGAAGATTTTTGGATTTTTCATTTCTTAAGAAAGAGAAAAAAAAAACACTACTACTACACTTTGGGGTGAAGATTTGGATGAATCTATTGATGTATTGTTACCCATTTCTTCTTCTCTTGTTTTTTATTGAATATTTGTGGTGTGTAGTATTTCTTTCTTGTTTGAATATTGAAGATAGAGATATTTCTAGATTTATTAAAGATAGTCGATTTTAGTTCTATCTATTGCTTTTATATAAAATATCTACTTGTTGATTAGTATTTAGGTTTGATAGGTTTAAATCATTGTGGGCCTATTGTATGCCAAAGGGAGTAGGTAACCCTAGGTGTTTTACATTTATCCTTGCTAATCTTAAGAAAGTAAGTAAGGATTGGAAACTTTAATTTAGCATCAAGTGAGCGTTTTCCTCATTAATGGATTTGAGCTAAAGATAGTAAAATCCTAGTGTAGAATTGAGTTGTTTTGCATGCTCTTTAGCTTGGTTCGAGAGAGAAAGAGAAGGAAGGTTTGTTAGTACTCGAGAGAAGCTAGCAACACATACTAATTAGTGTTCGAGAGAAACTAATTGGAACTCTAAAGTTAATCCTAAACCTATGTGTAACCAATTGAGTATTTAGTTTAATATAATGGATCATTAGTAGAATTAATTACCTTAGTTGTTGTTTGCTCTTGATTGATTTGTGAATACATTGATCAAACCTTTATTTTT
>JBDJHY010173571.1:0-21995 GCA_039654485.1 Withania somnifera
TTACTGATTTAGTCTCGACATGGTATCGAGCACCCGATTATACTACTTTTACCTGTTTTAGTCCAGGATTCATCCTTGGCACCGAGACTTAATCATATATATGTTTTTATCACTAAATATTGGCACTTGAGACCGTTTTCTATACGACAATGAGTACAGCGCTGGGACATGAGACTGTCTCCGATATGGCAGTGAGTATAGCTTTTTGACACACAGAGGTTGTTGATGATATTGTGGACCATAGGTGATACTACCTTATTCTCACTTTCAGATTTCTGTCGGCATTGTACACCTTGATCGTGATGTAATATTTGATATGTGGTACAAGGTGCCAGTGGATGATACTATTATGGGCACGAGGTACCGGTTCGAGGTTCTTACCGTGGGATATGAGATTCTTTGATGACCATGTGTTTGTTACTTTCCGGCACTTGTTTTCTTCAGTGTACCCCTAGTAGTATAGGATGCCTACGGGTGAGTGTGTTTTGTATGTATGTTGCGCTTCTTATGGGGGACTTGTCAGCGTTTATGTGCTTTACTTTATTATTCCTGTTAACTGCTTATTTAGTATTATTGCCTACTCGTTGTTTCTTGTTATGTGGGAATCAGTGCTTATTACTTAGGTGGGTTCAGTTATCCTTTCACTTGAGGTTACTGGTATACCGACCATGTTCTATTCCTTATCTTCTTTGATTCCTTTTATTTCTTGAGTTATAATTTGCATTTATTGTTTCAAGGATACCGGGTACGTTCTTTTCCATTACCTGCGATCCTGTTATGTGAGTAGCTAGCACTATCTGTCTATGTGACACTGGATCATTCTTGAGCTGCTAGTTTTCCTGTATTGTCCTAATTGCTTCTATGACCTTATTTCTTTTTCTCTGTCATTTATTGCATTTATTACTTTTATGCGCTCAGTGGATCCTCAAAACCTACTGAGTACGGGTTGCTTCGATAACTTGTACTCATACTACACTTGCTCTTGTGCAGCTCTGGGTACAGGTTTTAGTTCGTGATTTACAGATCGTTGTTCGTTTGGATTCTTTCAGATCGGATATTCAAGGTGAGCTTGGCATCCAGCTGGATCCTGCTTCTCTTCAGATTTACATTTTTGTTTATCTCCATTGTATTTCGGAGATCTTATGGATATTGTATTTCCTTGAGTTTTACGATTCAGTACTTAGTGGTTCGTTTGACACTGATACCGAATTTTGGGATAGTTACTCTTTTCTATTATATTCCGCAAACTTTATTATTCTCTATGAATTGCTATTCTTCTGCATTAGATGTAGTATTCCTCTGCTTCGGCTACATACTACGGGGTTTGGTTCTCCTACTGGTGGTATAGTAGGTTCCATCATGATCCGCAAAATCAAATCGTGACACTAATACTCAATCAACAGAGTTATTTTTCATTAATAAAATAGAATTATGTAACGGCCCTTTCAGGAGATTAATGGGTTTTACTTATTTTTCTCATTTTTAACCCTCTAAATAATTTTTATATGTAACTTATGATTTACTGGGATGAATTTTAAATCAAAAGACTTTTTTGAGAGAGAATATAATATTTTAAGTTAGAATTAAAGTTATAATAGTTTTAATAAATAATGATTGATTTAACGATGTTTAAAAGTTTTTAAAAAATAGAATTAATGAAATTAAAAAAAGAAGAAGAAGAAGAAAGGGAAAAAAAGGCAAGTGCCGAAGAGAAGTAGAAAAGGAAAAAGAAACATGCACGTACATATCTCGTAGCAGGAACGCTCAAACAAAAGACTAAAAAATAGTAGAATAAATAGAATAAAAGGAGAAAAGAAAAGAAAAAAGATGAGAGAAAAATTGGATTCTCATCCCAAAATATTAAGGTATTATTTGGTCCTTTCTATGAGATTTATGTGATTATACGTAGATTATTAGGTTAGAAATTATAGTGAATTTAGAAAATATTGGCATAGGGTTCTTAGAGTAAATTCTTGATTTGGGGGTCAACTAATGACCCATTTTAGTTGAAATTCGACATGCGAGTTTATTTTATTATGGATAAATATAATATAAATAAAATTTTAGATTCGGCTTCGAAAATCGGTGTGACATTTTGACTCAACTTTTAGGCTGAAACAATATGAGTGTCATTGGGTTCATATTTTTATAAGAATTCTATATTTGAGCAGACTTTGAAAGTTATGAAGCATGAATTAAGGAAAAGAACATCTTTAGACGTTTTCTAATTTCAAGATCTTCGGTCAAGATAGGCTATGGTTTAATGAATAGTAGACAGCGATTTGTTTACCTATTCATAACATAGAATTGATGGGGGGGAAGCGTGTCTAGGCCTGCGGGAGTAGAGCTAAAGCGGATAAAATATGAGAACTATATAATAAACTTGATATTTGAGCTTATTGATTGCTTAGATGAATTTTTTCTTATATTATGTGTTGTGTGCCCTAAGGGGATTTGATGTGAACAAGATGATTAACTATGATAATAACTAAATTATAGTGATGAAGAATTTAGTTGAACACGAATATAATTATATGATCTTTCTTGGTAGTCCGAGGTGGTGGATTGTGGTCTAAATGTGGATTGATCTTGATATTAAAATGGTGAGCCGAAAGGCTAGATGATTCAAGAATACTTATGATTATTAGATTATGCATAAAGGTGATATTGTTAGGCTTGAACGATTTTAGTTTATGAGGGATTGTATTAGAATTCAATGTGTTATGTTTGATATTGATGAGTTAGAAAATAATAAATTAATGAAGGCTACCATAATGATTGTCGTCTCTTATGAGTGCCATGTAGGCTTAATTGTTAATTATCCTATGACATGTTTATGATTGTATTGATAATATTAATTGATTTACTTGGTAACCTATTGGTTGAGTTGGTAATGGTAATTGATTGGTTGATGCCCATGAGAGGCTTAATTGATGGCTTATTGAATTGTGCCTGTGAGAGGCTTGTTTGATAATGATAACTCCTAATATTGGCATTGGAAATGGCTTGTTTATGATCAAGCTGAATTGTTGAAATAATGGCTGTGAGAGGCCTGAAATTTTGATAACTGAAAGACCTTGATCCGAAATATTGATGTATGATAAATGATGCCTTAACAAAAAAGGTTTAATGAAATTCTTTAAATAAAGTGAAAAGTAATTATAAACTAATATGATTGGATCGAGTTTCACGTACCAACATAATATATTGAATTGGGTGCTACATTTCGACACAATAAGATTGGATCGAATGTCACGTTCTGGCATAATATATTGAACCGGGTGCCATATTTCAGCACAATATGATTAGATTGGGTGCCACATACCGATACGATATATTAGATTGGGTGCCACCTTCCGGAAGGATAATAATAATAATAATAATAATAATAATGATAATAATAATAATAATAATAATAATAATAATAATAATAATAATAATAATAAAGAAATTGGTAATAAAGTGATGTACTGAATAATACTAGAGCCACAATCCCAACTTTCAATAATTGAATTTACACTTTTCAAGAACTATCCAAAAGCTTGCCAATGAGACTTGGATTATCTTATGTGTTTATTGAAGTGTGAATTGACTATTATTCTCTACTTGATTGTGTTCTCGAGATTGATAGTATGATATTTATTTGAAAATGTGAAACTTTGTTCTTACTTGATATATGTTGATTGACTTGTCTCCCGATACTTACGGTGATTTGAGGTTACCCTATTGAGTGTTATCATTCCTTAATCTTACAAAGAGTGATTGATTGTTAGCCTGGGAGTCTAGTATGAGTTAGCCCTAAGAAGGTGGGTGAGTATAAGAGTAATGTAAAAATAAGAGATGATAGGAGTGAGTTACTGTTGGAACTGTCGTTGATGGTGAATATTAATGAGGCTAGTCGATGTTAGTGGTGAAATACTATTGATGGTTGAGTTGGGAGAGTGGTTAAAAAATTGTAACCTGAAAAGGAAAAATATGTGTAAATGATAACACAACTGAATTATATCTTTTTAAGATGTCCTGATTATTATGTTGAATCTATTTTATGTTTTCGTGAACTAACCTTGGTCCATCGATGATGCATATCAGTATGTGTATTTTGTATTGATCATACTCTTGCTACTTCTTTTTTGTGGTGTAGTCTGGATGCTGGTTAATTTGCAGTTACTAAATGAATGACGGTATTTAGCACCAATCTTTGCACTTTATTCCTAGTAGATGTTGAAGTCTTTTATTTTTATTCTCTCATTCTGTAATAAGTGACTCTTGTACATGTTGGATCAGGTCTTGGGAATAGATGTTTTCTTCTTTTTAAATTTTAGTTATTAAATATCTTTCTTTAGTTTTAATTAAATTGATCCAATTTATATTTGTTGTAAGACTTCCGCGTTTTAATTTTTGGGTGATAAGGGGTTCTCCTCTAGGATAGTGTAGGTGCCTACATGATCCGTTAATCCGGGTCATGACAAATTATGTAGTGTTTACTTTGTGGAATTCTGCTTCTAATTTATGACGATAGGAATTGAAAGATATAATCTTTTAATGGTTAATAATTGTTTTGTTTCAACACTAATCAGACTACTATTGTATAAAACTTGATAAATACCTGCAGTCAATTATAATTACTCATGTCAACAAACAATATAATAAACAAACATATAATATTTGTTGAAAAACTTAAGAAACTTGAAGAGAATGTCAAATAATTATCAATCTTACCTTATATGATTCTATTTTATATTTAAAGAAAAATACTTGAATGTTCTCTTATAGTTAAATCCCCCGGTCAAAGTGTTGATTAATTTTTTTAAAAATTGTATACTCTAACATGGATACACGTGCAAAGCACGTATACTAAACTAGTTATATTAAAAGTGTGAAGGCTCTTAGAAAAATGATTTAAACTTTTTATCTTTTATTAATAGATAAAATTGTTATTTGCCTCTTTTCTCTAATTATTATATCATTATTTTTTAAAATTAGATATAATAAATTTTATGTCTTTATAAACTAGGAACTGGATACCTTTTAAAAATTTTAAGAAGTCCCAACTCTATTAACTTAAATACTGCACAATTTGTAGGTCAGTGTCTTTTATGCTTCTCCCTTTCTCTTTGTATATGATTTCTTTTCTTCTTCTTCGTATGTCGTATATTTTTTTAAATCTTTTAGTTTTTTTTATTCAATTTGTTTTCTTGGATGCGAAATAATTTTTATGTTTATTTGCTTTAGTTAATTAATTTTAAGGTTATAATTGAAAAACAAAAATCTCTTAGTATAGTTATAACTGCTTAACATTAATATTTTAAGAATTTGTGTTGATGCATCACTGTTTATTGGAAGAGTCACAGCTGAAAACTTTTGATCTCTACAAAGTGTAAGATAATTTTGTTATACCAATTTTCTAATAGTGTAAGTGCATATCTAAAAATCAATAATTAATTTTGAATATTTTTGTGTTTATTTTAGTTGAAATTTTTTAATCAAAAAACTGGAAAGAAATATACAATGATGCCAGAAGTGGATAAGATGATTAGTCAATTATTATGTGTCAGAAAGAAATCAAAGATGATCACCTCTGTTTTTTCTTTTCTTTGTTTAAAAATATTAGTCTTTTAACAGACTTTACTTGTATGATGACAAATTTAAGAGCATAAACTTTAGAGCGGGACAACCGGATAATAATAATAATAAAGTTTCTAATCATTAAATAAACATAGAAGACAGGCGTTATGGTATCAAGAAATTGTTGATTTCTTTTCTTAAAATTGAGAAAAGGTGGATTTCTTACCTTAAATAGAGTATTTTTTAAACTTTATTTAAGTTTTTCCTTAAATAGAATATTTCTATTGGTTAATTTCTTTGAGACAATTATAAAATTTATTTTCAAAAATATGGCAAATTAAGATTTGAATTTATTACTATAAATGAAAATTAAAAAAAAAAATATTCTTTGATCTAACTTTAATAGATTTACTAATTAAATTTTTTTTCATTTATTAAAAAAAAAATCAGCAGACAGAATTGTGATTTACTATTTTTTTATAAATTAATTTAATTATTTGTATAATAATATAGGTGTATTACACACAAAGGATGGATTCATTGAATAAAACAATTTCGTATAATTTCTATTAGAATCACAATCTAATTTAAACTTCTCAACTAGAAACTAATTACAACTTGCTTCTTAGATGACTATTTCTAGAATTGCTAACTATGAAGATTCAGAAATTGATATAGTTCCGTCTTTTATATATGAAAATAGATATGCTCACGTACATAATCTATCATCATGTATTATGTTTTTCTTAGGGAGTTTGGACAATGACATTGCTTTTATTTAAGTAATACTAAAAGTACTAATACAATATTAGGTAAAAGATTTTTGGAACTATAAGTTTGTAGTAGAAAAAATGAATTACTCTTTAATTTTGAACTATCCATAATTTATATCTTGTTTGGTACAACTTTTTTTTTTTTTTTTTTTTTTTTTTTGTGTGTGTTTTATAGTTGACTAGATTTTTAATTTTGTGGATTCTTCAAATTGGATATAGATATATCTGTTTAATTTGTCTTAATAGTACAACACATTGAAAGAAGTTTAGTTATTAGGTTTATCGCAAGACATGAAGAGGTTGAAGAAATCACTGAAATTGTTGGGTGTCAATTCGTCTTCAAATGACAAGTTTTTCACTTTAAAAACCCTTGGTTATTTAGGGCTTTCAAATTAATTATTTAAATTATTAATATTAATCTTTTTTCATATTTGAAAGATGTAATAACTTTTAATATTTAGAACTTTGAGATTAATTAAAATATTTCTTACTAAAACTTCTTTATTTGAATTATGTTAATAGTCTAAATTCTAAATTTTAAGATTTTAAAATTAATTAAAAATTTTAATTTTTCTAGTTTAAAGGTTATTACAAACATTAATTGAACTTTTCAACCAACATACTGAATGTAGGAATTGTATTAAGTTCATTTTTTTTTTTTTAATGTTTCTGGAATTGAATAATTTTTTATACTAATATCACAACTTAAAAAAAAATTGATTACGCATATTGCTCAAAGAATATGTTAATAAGAAGTTTGCATTAAAAGCAAGAACCAATTATACCTCGAGCTGCAGAACATTTGAACCGTTTTAAGAGCATGGCTTTCCCCTGGCCAAACACTTTTGTTGAATTTCATTTAACAAAAGAAAAAAAAACACCCTTATCCAACGTGATCAACCCTTTTCCAGCAGTAGTATCAACAATCATCTCAAGCTGAATTCAACATAAAGTAGTTTACGCGTGCGTTAAGAACACAAGAAAATCAAACACTTGATACTTGACAGGGCAAAGGAAGAGAGCAAGTTATGAACTCATAACTGTATATGAGAATTTAAAGTCAAAAGGAGGAAAAAAGAACAGCTTGTGGTATATTAAACCTGCAGAAGAAACGAAATCAACTTAATAATACTCGTGCTAATGTGAGCAACCATATAATCCTAAATTGAGGAGGGAGAGGGCACAAAGTAGCGATGATTACCTCTGGATATTTATTTTTTATTTTGTAGTGGTGTAATGACCCTTATGGTTATTATCGCATTTTTATATTTTCTTGCATCTTTGAGCTTTTCTATAGTGGTCTTAAGTCATTTATGACTTATAGGGGCCGGTAGTTCAGTCCATTGGTCGTTCGTTTTGTCGTGTTTTAGAGCCTTAACTATTGAAACGTTGACCTCAGTCAACATTCTGTGAAAACTCAGAATCAAATTCCGACAGCTGCATTAGCTTCCAAATGTGGATTTTGTTCTAAACAAACTCTTGATTCATGTTGGAAGACCTTAATTTTGGTTTTACTTGATTTTGTGTGTTTTTGGCTTTTTAGAGTTCATAAGTTTGACTTGGATTGACATTTTATGATCAAGACTCGGATTGGAAACCTGACTGCACCATTAGCTCCAAAATGTCGAGTTTGGGTTAGGTGAGTTGTTCATTTGAGCTTCGGGCCAACCTGGTTCATTTCGAGTACTTGATTGCTAAGTTGAAAATTTTGGCTTATAATTGAATTTAGTTACTTTTTTGTCAAAGCGATCTGGTTACGAAATTTCATCTGCATCGTTGAGTTCGGAATATCTTTTTTCATGCAGGTACCATATTTAGTTTATATTCACTAGTTTCCAAACATATTTTGAGTCCTATTTCAAAGCTTGGTTTTTAGTTGTCCATAGCTGGTGCAGTCCTGCACAAGCCTTCGTAATCTCGAAGTTCATGCACGTAGTCGTGAAGGTCAGCCTTGTTGTTCTACGCGACCGCGTCATGTTCCTCACACGATTATGACCCTTGCTCGTCCAGCCTTATGTGATCACGAGTAATAATCACGCGATGGCAATGTGACATGCACCAGTACTTCACAATCGCCAGCTTTGGGCCATGAGATCGCATAGGCCATTACCTGGCAGTATAAAATCTATGAAATTTGATTTTTCACCTATTTCTTTTACTCTTTACTTGCTAACACTAAAAAACACTATTTTCAATCTTTGGGGGTTTGCCTGCGATAGTGGGTGACATTAGAATTAATATTTCTTCGATTATTCTTCAATATTGGTAAGTTTTCACTCATATTTTACCAAATTTCATTCAAAAATTTTCAAATTCTCAAAGTTGGTTCTTCACTTTAATTCATTGAGTTTAGTCGTTTCTTGCTCGTCGTATGAGTTCCCCATATGTGGGGAACATTTTTATACCTTTTATTCTAAGTTTTGGGTTCGCGAACCTATAGGCCTGTTTTTACTCGAAATGTGACCCAGCTATAATTATAGCTTTATGGGTACCAATTGATTCATATTAAGGTGTTGTGATTGTTTAGGTTCATTGATGTATTTTTTGAGCTGTCAGGGATACTTTCTGCCGATATTTACGAGTTATCATCGGGTGTCAGGTAGGATATAGTTTACCAGTCTTAGACTTGGCTTATATGGGAAATAATTATAGTAATTGTCAGTTCTTGGGTTGGGCTTCTAGGGTTGGTACCCTTGACTCTCTCCGCTTCTTTAGTCCATTTTATGCTTTGGTGTTGCATTTGTGATTGTAGATTACCCTGTGACCTTAAGTGGTCTTTATTGACTCTGGAACATAGATGGTGGGATTATTATGAATGTACGCGAGTACCGAACATCTACTTGTTGGTTCTAAATTGTTGTAGTATTCACACTTGTACAAGACCGACAGGACTTGTTAGAGATATTATTTGTGATTGAGCATATATTCATCACAAAATTAATTTTTATGCATTGGTTTATACTATCTTATGGTCAAGAGCCCAACGTCGTTGCTTTTGAAACCTTGTACGGCCTTAGGGAGTTTTTAGTATTGTGAGATTAAAATGGGTATTAAATGATGATTTTTTACTAGTTTTTGATAATAAAATGGAGTGATGAAGATGTAACCTTTGTTTTGAGGTAATACTAGACTTTTCTGTGGCAAAGAGCTAGACATTCATATTTATTCAAAATCTAAACCCAGTTGCGGGTGTGCATGGTCATTGATACTTGATTCTGATATAGACCCGTTAGAGGTCCGAATATAGATTATTTTATGAGCTATATGCAGTTTCGACCTCTATGGATCTTTCCGATCTAAGATTGTAGGAGAACGGAGAAGAGGTATACAGGAGAGTAGATGTATACGGGTTACGACCTTCAATGGGTCATACCTACCAGCTTGCGGGTTCGAAAGGGGAGCATACGACTTTAATTTACTGTCATCATATCATTTTGCATCTTCTAATCTTAAGTGTTGTTTGCTAGTTGTATTCTCCGATCATATGGGATCCCAGAGGGTTTACATTCACCTGTTTGTAGCTCTCAATCGTATGGGAGGCCGTTGGTATCCTTCCTTTACTTATTCTTATACTAGTTTACTAATTTTATGTTGGATATATCTGTTAGATTCCCTTTCATGCTTCCTTTATGTTGATACTTATTGTAGTTAGCCTTTTTTTCCTAATGTCGTTATTAAGGTTATCAGTATACCGTCACTCCTGTTATTTTATTCATATCTTGTTAGTTGAGTATGGATTCAGGTACCTTGTTCCTTGTTTCTAAATATTCCTTTATGTTAAATAGTTTTCTAGGATGTTTTACTTGTTTATATCCTGTTAGTTAGACTTCCGCGTTTGCTCTACTTACTTGAGTTTTGTGACCTATCTTTCATTACCTGACTACTTGCTATTTTATTTTTTATATGGGCCCAGTTTGCCGATGATGCCTACAATGTATAATGTTGCTTCGGCTATTTGGTACTCATACTACACTTTTGCATCTTCCTAGTGCAGATTTGAGTACGAGCAGTCACTGTTGATTTCTTAGATTCGTGCTGATTATATGATGCTGAGGACGATGGCTCTCTGTCTTTTAGAGCTTAAATTTACCTTTCTTTACCATATATACATATACTTTGTCATTCGTACTTTCTGAGATGGATTTTATGTACTTCACTTTTTAGTTGTGCCTGCACTTAAAGGCCTGTACTTGATACCAGATTTTAGGTGTCCTTCTATTATATTAGACTTCCTCTTATCCCTATCCCTATTAATTTATGTTTTTATTTTCTGCTTTTGTTATGTTCTATCTTTATGTATTTGTTGGTGGCTCTCTAACGGTGGGATATAGGTTCCCCCATTACTTAAGAAATCGGGTAGTGACAAGTTAGTATTAGAGCCCTAGGTCCGTTGGTATCCTTGATACATAAGTCAGTGTCTAATAGAGTCCTGCGGATCGGGTGCGATGACGACCGTATCCTATCTTCGGGAGGCTATAGTGACATCTTTAGGAATTCATTCCCTTTTTATTTTTATGTCAAGTGTTGTATCCTAATTGGTCTCTTGAAATCTCATTTTTTTTCTTGTTCACTCTTCTGCATATGGCACGTACACAAACTTTGAATGCAGTAGAAGATGGAGAGCCTACCACACCACCAGCTAGGGTTCTAACGAGAGGTCGAGATAAGAGTTAAGCTCGTGGACGAGGCTGAGGTCGATGGTATGCCCATGCTTTATCACCCATTAGAGATGTTATGCCTGTCAGTGCTTCTGAGGTTGAGCTTGAGCCTGTACCAATTCAGTAAAGACAAACCCCATTTTCACTGATGACATCTTTAATTCTAGTTTTGACTCCAGATATAAGAGGTTTTGTATTACATCTTTTGGGTATGTTGGGTTAGCCGACACGTGGAATTCAGACTTCAGCCCCGAGTACATTTGGTTTGGGAGTGCCCCAATCACCAAGCTATTTTGTCTTGGTGTGCCAACGACACCAAGTTCTTTTGTCTTGGGTGTTCCGCCATCCATTTCAGCCTTTTCAGTTCAGATGCCGCTAACACAGGCCTATAGCCCATCAGCACCTGCAGTGCCTGCCCATACTATTGCTCCAACCATGCCTTCATATCCGCATATGTCTGACTCTAATCAGAAGGCGTTACGTAGATTTCTGAGGTTAGTTCCTCCTAGACTCTCTGGTAATCCAAGTGAGAATGCGAGATGTTTCATTGATAGATGGGGTTGCATAACCTCATCCTGTTGGAGACCCATGTCATAGGATTATTGTATATTAGTTGGGCGGCCTCACCAAGAAGGTGGAGGTCTTACTCTACGAGAAAGTCAGCCGATCCTACTTCTATTTCTTGGAGCTTTTTTCATGATGCTTTCTTAGAGAGGAATATCTCCCGTACAGAGAAGGATTACAGGATAGAGGAGTTACTTGTACTTCATAAAGGCTTCATGTTTGTTATTGGGTATAAGGCCAAGTTCCATAGATTTTCTGCATATAGGGCTAGTTACATATCGACTGAGGCCAAGTGGATATGTCGCTTTATGTCTGGGTTGGATATGGATATTCTTCGGAACGCTGAGGTATTAATTGCTACTAGGTTATCCTTCTAGGCTATTCTTGAGCATGCTCATACAGTAGAGGACCCTGGTCGTGGTGAGAGAGGTAGGAAGGATAAAAGGCCATGTCACCAAGGTCGTTCAGTGGTTCGAGGTTTGGTGGTAGAGGTTTTGGATCTCGGGGTAGGACCCCATCTCACCATCAGTATCAGGGACAGTCTAGTCGTCCCGTATATGCTTCTTTATAGACTCCAGGCAATGGTTCACAGGGATTTACTTCTAAAGGTCAGTCATTGAGAGGTGTTACTTCTGATTCTACTCCCCATAGTGGTCATTCAAGGTCGGCCAGTTCTTCTCGTCTTGTTCTCCCATATGGGACTTTTTATAAGCTTGGTGCCATGGACCATATTACTAAGGATTGTCCTTAGCGAAGTACTATTAAGATTGTAGTTCAGCCTCTAGTTGCTCTAGTTCCTATTCCAGCACAGCCAGTTAGGGCAGTGCCACCTCAGGGTAGGGGTGGTGGTGCTCCCCCCATAGGTTTTCCTCAGTTTGGTAAGCAGGGGTCGTGATGGTGGTCTTAGTGGTAGTCGACGACATTTATATGCAGTTCTAGGTAGACCCGGGGTAGAGGCCTCCAATGTTGTTGTTACAGGTACTATTTTTATGTGATATCATCCCGCTTCGTCTTTATTTGATCCAGGCTCTACTTGCTCCTATGTGTATTTATATTATGCTTTGTTTTTTAGTTTGTCTAGTAAGTCGTTGCTTGTGTCTTTCTTTGTCTTTACCTCAGTAGGTGATTTTTAATAGTGGATCGTGTATTGAGATCTTATTATGTGATTATTAGGGATTTTGAGACCTTAGATAATTTGGTATTATGAGATATGGTTGATTTTTATGTGATACTGCACATGGACTAGTTATTCACTCATAGAGCAGTCATAGATTGTTATGCCAAGACTGTGACCTTAGCTGTACTCGATACATCCCCGGATGTGTGGTAGGGATCATCTCTTACCTCCATGCTAGTCTCTTAGTGTCGTGTGGTTGTTTGGCCTATCCTGCATATGTTAGATACGTGTGCGTTGATACTTCATCTCCTGAGTTGGTACCTATTGTTAGTGAGTTTGCTAATGTGTTCCCGACTAACTTCTCTGGCCTACCACCTGAGAGAGACACTGTCTTTGATATTGAGTAAAAGTACGCACCAGACCCATTTCTATAGCTCCTTATCATATGACACTATTTGAGTTGAGATATGCTTCAAGATCTGCTAGATAAGGGATTTATTCGGCCTGAGTTTTACCTTAGGGTGCTCCCGTGCTATTTGTGAAGAAGAAAGTTGGTTTTATGCACATGTATATTGATTGTAGGAAGCTTAATGATGTCACCGTGAAGAACACGTATCCTATGCCCAAAATTGATGATTTATTTTATCAGTTTCAGGGTTTTGCGATCTTTTCTAAGATTGATTTAGGGTCTAGTTACCATCAGTTGAGGATTAGGGTGGAGGACATCCCTAAGACAACATTTAGGACACGATATAGCCATTATGACTTCCTAGTGATGTCTTTCGGGTTGACTAATAACCCTGCAGATTCTATATATTTGATGAATCGTGTGTTCAGACCATACCTTGATTCCTTCGTGATTGTGTTCATCGATGATATTTTAGTTTTTTTGAGAAGTCAAGAGAATCATGAGAAGCACTTGCAGATTTTTCTTCAGACTTTGAATGACCATTGACATTATGCCAAGTTCTCAAAGTGTGAGTTTGGGCTCGAATCAATTGCATTTCATGGATATGTAGTACCTAAATCGGGCATTATGGTGGATCTAACTAAGGTTACAGTTGTTCGTGAATTATCGAGACCGACCACTCCTATCGATAATTTTATTGGAATTATCGGTATTACCGTCTATTTATTGAGGGCTTCTCTTCTATAATAGTTCCATCGATTATATTAACCAAAAAGGATGCTCATTTCTAGTGATCTGATGAGCGTAGCTGAAAACAATCTTAACATTTGCTCCTGTTTTGACTTTATCAATTGAGGGCCATAATTTTGCAATTTATTGTGATGTTTTCGGTATTGGTATGGGTTGTACGTTGATATAGCAGGGTCATGTTATTTCTTATCCTTCTATAAAGCTGAAGGTTCACGAGGCAACTACCCCACCCATACTTGGAGTTGGCAGCGGTAGTTTCACGCTTAAGATTTGGTGCCACTATCTTTATATGGCTCATTGTGAGATTTCCACCAATCCATAGTCTTTAGTATATCATGAGTCATAGGGATCTTAATTCTCGCCAGCGGAGATGGATTGAGTTACTAAAGAACTATGATATTATTGTTCTGTATTATTTAAACAAGGCAAATGTAGTAGCGGATGCCTTGAGTCAGAGTAGATGAGTATGGTAGCTTGGATGATTTATCAGTTTCTGAGAGGACATTACCTTTATACATTCAATATTTGGATAACCAATTGGTTAGACTTAATCTTACATATTCAGGTTGTGTCCTTGCTAGTATTGAGGCCCGTTCTACATTGATTGATAGCAACACAAATTCGAGGATCCAGTCTTAGTTTTCATTCGTGATCAGTTATTGCGGGGTGAACCCCACAAAGCTACATTGGATTCATATGATATTTTGAGTTTTGAGGGTTGAATTTGTATTCTACGGGGCGGTGATTTGGTTTAGTTAATTCTTCATGAGGCCCACAATTCTCGTTATTCCATCCATCCAAGTATAGTGAAGATGTATATGGATTTGAGGCATATTTACTGCTAGGGTGGTATGAAGAAGGATGTTGCAGAATTAATCTCTTAGTGTTTGAACTATCAGCAGGTTAAGTTAGATCACCAGAGACCGGGTGGTTTGATGCAGCGGCTTCCCATTCTTGAGTGGAAGTGGGAACACATCACTATGGATTTCATTTCAGGTTTGCCTCGGACTTCTCATAGCCATGATTTAGTTTGGGTTATCGTTGATAGGTTGACTAAGTACACACATTTCATTCCTATTCATACTTCATATAGCACAGAGAAGTTGGCTCATATTTATCTTGAGCAGGTGGTTAGACTTCATGGTATTCCAATTTTTATCATCATGGACTGTGGTACTCAACTTACATCCTAATTTTGGAGGGCTATTCAGTGTGGTATGTTTACCGAGGTTCATCTCAGAATAATATTTCATCCATATACAAACGGTCAGTCTGGGAGGACCATTCAGGTCCTAAAGGACATGTTGCGGGCTTGTGTTCTTAATTTTGATAGTTCTTAGGATCAGCACTTGGCCTTGGTAGAGTTTGCTTATAACAACATCTACCACTCCAGTATTCAGATGGCTTTTTTGAGGCTTTATATGGTACGCGGCATCATTCGTCTATTAGTTGGTTTGATGGGTTTGAGTCTAGACTACAGAGTACATATTTGCTTTGGGAGATGCTTTAGGCGGAGTTTGTTTGATTTAGTATATACTCTGTACATCCCAAAGTAGACAAAAAAGTTATTCTGACTACCTTCATTGTGCTTTGGAGTTAATATTGGTGATCGAGCTCCCATAAAGAGCGTGATGAGGTTTGGGAAGAGAGGAAAGCTCAGCCCCTGGTATATTGGGCCTTTTGAGATACTTGATCATATTGGCAGTGTTTCTTATAAGTTATCTTTGCCTCTAGTATTTTCAGTTGTGCATCCAATTTTTCATGTGTCTATGTTAAGATAATACATCCTAGAAAAGTCGTATGTGCTCCGTTATGATTTTGTTCAAGTTGGTGAGGGATTATTAGTTGTTGAGAATCTGATTCTTATCTTGGACAAAGAGGTGACAAAGTTTCGGTCTAGGGATATCCTATGGTTAAGGTTCAGTGGAGGGATCGCCTCTCGGAGGAGTCTACTTGGGGATCGAGAGTAAGTTGAGATCTTAGCATCCGCAGCGTTTGTGCCTTCAGGTACTTTCTTTTTTCTAACTTTCGGGGACGAAATTCCTTTTTAGTAGTGGATGTTGGAATGACCTTGTCATCTTTGCATTTTCGCATTTTCGCATTTTCTTGTATCTTCGAGCTTTTCTGTAGCATGCTAAGTCATTTGTGACTTATCAAGACTGGTAATCAGTTATCGGGTCGTTCATTTGGTCATTATGTTCATTTACCTATTTTAGAGCCTTAAATGTTTAAATGATTGACTTCAATCAATATTTTGTGAAAATAAACTCGGAATCAAAATTTGGTAGCTCCGTTAGCTCCAAAACGTAGATTTTTTCTAAAAAAATCTTCTGGTTCATGTCTAAAGGCCTTAATTTTGGTTTTACCTAATTTTGTGTGTTTTTGGCTTCTTAGAGTACATAAGTTTGAATTGGGTTGACTTTTAATGATTGGAGCCTCGGATTGAAAATCGACTGTGCCATCAGCTCTGAAGTATTGAGTTTGAGTTAGGTGAGTTGTTCATTCGGGCTTTGGTCCAATCGAGATCATTTTGAGTATTCAATTAGAAATTTTGGCTTATAGTTGACTTTAGTAACTTTTCATTAAAAGGATCTTAGATCGGAATTTTATCTACATCATTAAGTCTGAAATGTCATTTTCATGCAGTAGCATATTAATTTGTGTTTATTAATTTCCGAACGCATTCTATGTAGTATTTCGAAGCTTGGTATTTGGATGTCCATATTTGGAGCATCAACTATTGGTGTAGCCATGCACAAGCCTTTGCGATCACGAAGGTTATGCGCGTTTCGCAAAGGTCAACCTTATTGTTCTAGCGATCATGTTGTGTTCTTTACGCCATCGCGACCCTTGGCCCTCCAGCCTTACACGATCGTGAGCAATACTCTCATGATGTGTCTTGGACCAGTACTTCACGATTGCTAGCTTAGGACCATGCAATCGCGTAAGCCGTTACCTGGCAATATAATATCTTTAAAATTCAAATTTCACCCATTTCTTCAAGTTTTCACTTGCAAACACTAAAAAAATACCATTTTCAATCCTTGAGGTTTTGCATGTGATAGTGGGTGAGATTGAAATTAATATTTCTTCTATTATATTTCAATTATTGGTAAGTTTTAAGTCAACTTTCATCAAAAATTTCCTAAATTTTCAAAGTTGGTTGTTCACTGTAATTCATTGATTTAGCTCGTTTCTTGCTCGTATTAGCTTCAAGTTTTGGGTATGAGTTTCCTACAATGTAAAAACATTTTATACCTTTTTTTTAGAAATTTTGGGTTCGCGGGTCCATAGGCCTATTTTAACTCGAAATTCGACACCGACTACAATTGTAGCTTTATAGGTATCAATTGGCTCATATTAACATTCTGAGCTTATCGTCGGATGTCACGTAGAATATGGCTTATTGATCTTAGACTTAGCTTATATGGTAAATAATTATAATAATTATTCATCCTTGGGTTGGGCTTCTAGGTTTAGTACCGTTGACCTTATCTGTTTCTTTAATACGCTTGTTGGTTATGCTTTAGTGTTGCATTTGTGATTGTAGATTACCCTGTGACCCATTGACTATAAAACATAAATGGTGGGATTATTGAGAATGTCTGTGAGTTCCGGACATCAACTATATAGTTCTAGATTGCTGTAGTATCTGCGCCTCTACGGGGCCAACATGACTTATTTGAAATATTATTTGTGGTTGAGTATATCATCATCATGAAACTGATTTTTATGCATTGGCTTCAACTATTTTATGGACAAGAGACCAACGTAACTGATTTTAAAACCTTGCATGACATTGTGGGCCCGTTTTCAGTATAATGAGATTAAAATAGGTATTAGATGATGAGTTTTACCAGTTTTTTTATGATAAAAGGAATAATGAAGATGTAATCATTGTTTGAGGTAATACTAGAATTGGTTACATCCAAGAGATAGACGTTGATATTTATTTGAATTTTAGACCCGATTGCGTCTAGGCATGGTCATTGATACTTGATTCTGATATAGACTCGTTAGAGGACCGAGTACAAATTATTTTATGAGTTGAATGTGGTTGCAGCCTCCATGGACCTTTCCAATCAGGTCTTTTGGGGGACCAGAGGAGAAGTATACGATGGAGTAAAGGTATGCGTATTGCGGCTTTCCATGGGTCCTACCTTCAGGGCTTGCGGGTTCGGAGGTGGAACATACGGGCTTACTTTACTATAATCATATCATTTATATCTTCTACTCTTAAGTGTTGTTTGCTGGTTGTACTCTCTGGTCATATGGGAGGCCGGAGGATTTGCATTCACTTGTTTGTATATCTCAGTTATATAAGAGGTCATTGAGGTCTTTTCTGTACATATCTTGTATTGTTTACTGATATTAGATGGACATATCTGTTGTAATCCCTTTCATGCTTCTTTTATGTTGCTACTTGTTGTAGTTAGCCTTTTTTCCTATTTATGTTACTGAGGTTACTAGTATACCTTTTTCTGTTATTTTATTCATATCTTTTTAGTTGAGCATAGATTCAGGTAAGTTATCTCCTTGTTGCTAGAATCTTCTTTTATGTTAGCTAACTTTCTAGGATATTTTACTTGCTTATATCCTGTTAGTTAAAGTTCCGAGTTTGCTCTACTTGTTTGATTTCAGTGACTTGTCTTTCATTATCTAACTACTTGCTATTTTTATTTCTTTATATGGGCTCAGTCGATCGATGATACCTACTGAGTATCATGGTTTTTCAGTCATTTGGTACTCATACTACACTTCTGCATCATCAGGATGTAGATTCGAGTATAAGCGGTCACCGTTGATTTCTTGTATTCATGTTGATTATCTATTGCTGAGGTATACAATGGGCTCCTGGCGTTTGGAGATTATATTTACCTAGGTTTATCATATATACATATACACCGTCTTTTATACTTTTCGAGACAAATTTGTGTACTTCATTTTTTTAGTTGTACCTGTACTTAGAGGCTCATGTACTTGATTCCAGATTGTGGGTTGTGTTTTCATTGTATTAGACTTCCGCTTACCCGCCTCTATTAATCTACCTTTTTATCTTTTGCTTTAGTTATATTCTACCTTTACGTGTTTGTCGGGTGTTTCTCCTATGGTGGGATGTAGGTGTCCTCATAACCTGAGAAATCGAATCATGACAAGTGGAAACGGATAAATGATCAAGTTCTGAATGTCATATATCTAATTCCAGGACAAGTTGAACACACAAAAATTATTATTGTTGTATAAACACTTATCATAAAAGGGAAAATTACATGGCATAACAAACCTAAGCCCTTAATTATAACTTATAACAACATTTTAAGATAATTATCAAATATAGCAAAAATAGCAATATTTTAGTGGGTCTTTATCCTACCTTATTTTTCTCTCTTTTATCTCTTTCTTCTTTTTTCAGTGTTTTTTGTCCTTTCCATTTATTTTATTTTTTTGAATATTTTCATTCTCTTTTTTTGTTTCTTCTTCTCTTTCTTTTTTTTTCTTTTTTCTTTCATTTTTTTTTCTTTTATCATTTCGTTTCTCTTTTTTTGTATTTTTTTCTTCTTTATCATTTGTCGTTTTTGTATTGTATTTTATATTTTTTACTTTTTTTTATTATCAAAAATATGACAACATTGAACTCAAGTCATGGATGAAGACGGAAACATGATAACCGCTTATTATATTTTTATTCACACCATCATTTGTATTTGTTTATTCATTGATACAAATGAAATCATCCGAATATAAATGATATGTTTTATACAATTTTATTTTCATTGATGCACTTGTATTTTAAAGAACTATTTTGTATTTGTATAGTTGATTGCATATTATATTTGTAATTATAATTGATTGTATATTGTATTCGGTATGCTATATACATTTGGTCCAAATATCAGTTAACTTGTATTTGTATTTTTTTAAAATCCAGTCTTAAAGTTGATTATGCTATATACAAATGGCTTTAAGGTTAGTTAATTTATATTTATACTTTTCAATCGTTGACTTTTGTATTTAGGCTTGTGGTTTCATGTTGGTATTAAATATATTCGAATATAAACTGAACAATCCAAATACAAATGACACATTTGTATAAAGTTGATTTTGTTATGTTTGTTAGAATATTTGGTGAAACAACTTGAACCATACATCTACAAATATACAAATGATAGTTGCAAATACATTATTTTTATTGCTTTATTTGTTAGTATTTGTATGGTATTTTTTGTAAAATAAATTTAGAAAGAGAGAGAGGTGAAACTATAAAATATAAAATATATATAAAAAAAAAAAGAGACCTGAAAGTAAAAAAAAATTAAATACAAAAGAAAAAAAAAGACAAAAAAGAAAATCACTAAGAAATAAGGGAGAGAGTGAGTTACTTACAAATATAAATAATAAATTGTATATATTCACGGATAAACCATTCAAATACAAATGTTAATTTGTATAATATGTATCATTTGATATAAAAAATATTAAACATAAAATATAAAATACAACAAAAAGATAAGAAAGAGAGAAAAGTGAAAATATAAAATATTGAAAAATTAAAGAAAAAAAAAGAGAGAGTTGCAATAAAATATATAAAAAAATGTGAAAATAATAAAATAAAATATAAAAAATTATAAAAAAAAAATTGTTATGAATTGTAATTAGCAAAATGTTGTTTTGCTTTTCCTTAATTAAGAGTGAAGTTTGCTATTTATGAAATTTCCTCATTTTTAAAAGCATTTGAAGCACGAAAAGCCCACTTCATAAATGAAGGTGCAAACTTCCGTGGCTTAATTCTTTTTCAAACAAATCAAACCTCGATGCCATATTCAGTTAATAAGATAGGACTATCTCTTTAGGTTGCACACCTTCTTTAGATTCTTCTATTCATGAGTGAAAAGCGGTTCGCTCTTTTTAATGCTCAGTCTCAGCCATCCTCCGAAGGTTAACACCCTATAAATCAAATGATGAACTCTTTTCATGTCGTTATTTTTTCTTGGTTGGGTCAGAGTTTCTCTGCCTTCCACTAAATATTAAAAACTTTAAAGTTAGCCTAACCTGTTGACATCCTGACTGAAGAGTCGTCCATGACCCTTCGCTTCAATTAGTATAGTTTCACTATTTATTTGGAGTAGTTGCATTGCTACTAAACAGAAAATAGATAGTGTGTATTACCTAAATTTTTTCGATTGAATATGATAAAGCCTAAAATATAAATACACAAATAAAATAGCAGCAAATAACATACTTCTACAGGAAAACCACATAAAATGAAAAAAAATAAAACTTAAAACTCGTTAAGATAGATAAAGCACCATTCTCTCCTCTCTGTAACTTTTAAAAAGTCGAGCATTTTATATAAGAAGTTTCAAAAGGGACACCATTTTCTTCTATAGATTCTACTATTTATTATATTTTTTAAAAAAGCAAGTAGTGCAACTCAACTGGGAAGCACAAAGCACCTTCTTCTTCATAAAAAAATGACTTTTTCATTACAAAAAAAAAAAAGGAGTTGAAATTAAAATACAAAGAGCTTTTAGAAATAAAATTGGAACTGGTTAAAACAGATTTTGAGCAGCCGGAAAATTACAGCCCTTGATTTTGTGCATAACAGAATAAATACATTGTTTATACATAGTTATACAATTTCTATACATGATTACACTAGATAGATCGTTTATGTAGTGTATAAGGTTGTAATGTATTGTCTAATCACGTATAAAAATATGTATACACGGCTGTACATCATGTCATATAGGTTTAAAAAAATAGATATTGAGAAGAGTTGTGCAGTGGCTTGGGGGGAAAACTAAAAAGATTGAATTAAAGGAAATTTCACTTCCTGAAACTCAATGTAAACGGATATATTAACCGGTCCTAGTGTATATGCTTGTACGGCAAGTCCAAAACTCAAAACGGCCATTTTTTCTTTAGGAGTGTCAAAATGGCCAATTCAAATAGGACTAGACCAAAACAGGCAAATCCTGCAAAAATGAGATCCTCTTAATATTTTTTAAAAAAAAAAATTACTTTACATCTCGTTCGAACTAGAACGAGTTCTCATTTTTTTAGTATCTCGTTTAGCTTTCAATGTGTGCTTTCCTCTAATCTCGTTAAGGGTTAAACGAGTTTCCAACGTTTTCTTTTTAAATATCTCCACCATGTAT